>JASDQU010736713.1:141779-194939 GCA_032191745.1 Picea mariana | reverse complement strand
AGATTAGACTGTGACAGTCAGAGTGCAATATTCCTGGCAAAGAACCCAGCTTATCATTCGAAGACAAAGCATATTGATGTTTAGTATCACTTTGTGAGAGACATGGTTGAGGAAAAGAAGGTGTTGCTGGAAAAGGTTGACACTTTGAAGAATGCTGGAGATTCATTGACAAAGTTTGTGAGCACAGAAAAGTTCTCTTGGTGTAGACTAACAATGGGCATTGCTGCCCTGGATTGTTGACTATATAATCCCCTGGACCCCTGGATGCAAAGAAAACAACAAGTGGGAGAATGTTGGGTATGTGTTATATTCTTTGCATGTGTGTGTGTGTGGGTGCGTCAGATACGACAACTACGTCTGAAGATCCCTCCACGTAGATTTGGGCGGTTTTTTGCTATTTTTAGCGGATTTTGCTATTTTTAGCTGATTTGTAAATTAATCCCGGATTAAGGGATTAGGGTTTTGGTATCTACGGAATACCTAAAAACATTGTATATATTGTATGGCGAATGGTGAAATTTGAGATAATGAAAATAAGAAAGGTTTTCCCGGTTGAGGGTTTCCGGTAAAAATCTCTGTGTATTCTGTGTATGAGCCATTGATTAATTTCTGTATTGCTTAAGAATATATATGCATTGCTTTACTTCGCAGGTTTAAAAATTACATAATTCTCATCATTTCTATTAGATCATGGTCATTTTTCAATTGATTAATGATTCTCTGTGCCCCTTATAGCAAGAGTAATCCCCTTATTTGTGCCTCTATTGTCTCTACCGCTCTTATTTCTTCCCTGACTCTAAGGGCCTCTTGAGATGAATGCTCTATTGTTTCCACCTGTTCATCCATGCTCATGGCCTTGAACCTGGTCATATTTGGGTTGAACATTCTCTGTACCACCTCGTTCCAGTCCTGGGCAAACTCTGTGAAAATTTCATCCTCAAAATTATCATGAGAGTATGGCCAATAGGATGATACCTATGAAGCATAGTGGAGGACCAAGCCTTTAGGGTCTTTCTTGCAAAATTGGCCTGTCAGGAACCTGAATTCAAGTTGGCTCAGTCCTTCTTGTTTGGCTTGAGAAGTGTCCTTTACTAGATAAAACTGCACATGGAAACCCTAGGGTATGAAAGCATGCTTCTTGTCCTTGACTAATGTGGCGTTATAGCTCTGCAGGATAGTCTGATAACAGATTTCTCCCACAACGAGTTGGTCTGGGATATGAGCGGGTAGGAGATGTCATGCTTTAGTGGACCTGGACACCCTGATATAGGTTGAGCATTCGTCTAAATACCAATGTCCTACCTTAGCTACCATTTTATTGGCCGCTATGGATAATCTTGGGTTTTCCTTCTTAAAAATAATAAAATGAATGCCGATGATGAATTCATTGCATATGAGTGCATAATATTTTTTTTACTTGTTCTCCCATAGTATGCTGAAATAAACGTGAATAGGGAGCTTCAAAACATGCCATATTACATTCATGTTGGCGAAGACATTTCTTGCGCAGATAGCATCGAGCAAGTAAGAGGCCATGTATAAAGTGAGTACTTCCCCTTCTTTCGACGTCTGATCCTGTTGTACATAGATACTCAATTGTTTATAAATTATCAGTACCTGGTTGAAGCTGCTTCTGGAAATCGCCACCGTGTATGCCAAGGGCATCCATGCTTCTGAAAAATTGGAGTGATCTTTCTCTCCATACAGTCAGCAGATGAGAGCCATCAAATAGATGTATGGCTCTCTCAAGTTAGTCATCCCATACCAACCATTGCTCTGGTTGGTAAAATTATTGTCCTCCTTCCATTATGAGGACATCAACCAACTGGTGTCATGGAATTCATAGAAATTCACCACGAAGTTCATGTTTAGCTGCTCCCCTAGGTCTCTAAGCTTGTAGTATTTTTGGACTTCTGTCGGGAGGAAAACTATGACACAACGACCATTCTCATCATTGATCAAGAAATTTTTCCCATCCATATGTTCAATTAGCCATTTCAACACCTCTATGCAAGTTAAAACTGGGGTTGTTCTGGACACCATGTGTAAATATGACCATCAGATGTTTGGGAACACTTGCTCATCGACCACCCTTATGTCCAAGTCACTATGTGGGATACACTCTAGGTGTTCTTCCCAACTAATTTTGTTGAATAGTTCCCCCCACTGTGGAAGCATTAATTTGGATCCGATTCTTGCTTTGGTATCACCGAAGGCCGAAGGATGGAGAAAATATTTCTTTGTTGATGTTTTAATGACATGCTTCACCCTGGGAGCATACTCCAACTGCCTCGTGATCCCCAGAGAAGAGCCTTCACCTGTTTTAGCCTCTTTTATCTTGGGTACCCTCAGCGCGCATCTGGTGGTTGGCTTTCTCGGGAGAATTTTTCCTACATCTAGAACATAGTTTAGAGACTACGACAAAATCAGATACATATATAAATTACGACCAATGAATTGACAAAATTGAAAAAATACCTCTGTAACTTTTTAATATGGTTTTGATAATCTGAGGGTCAGTACAGTATCGAGATGCTCGATTTGCTCCTTCAGATGCTCTGGAATCCAATATTTTGTGAAGAATGAATTTGTTCAAAATTGTTTTAGATATTTAAATAGGGATGAACTTACCTTGTCACATCAGCCATTCAATTTAGGTTATGACTGTAATTTCATTAAATCTTCCACAAGATCTTCAAATATGTTTAAAATTAAATTCATCGCAAGTTGACGACATGGGTGTGGGTTGTAACATGGTCTATCGATGATTTCAAATTTTTGTTGTTTAATCAACGCATGAGGTAGCAACAAATGAGCGATCAAGAAGTAACTAGTCTATTAAATTTCCAAATCCAATTGTATCTTATGCCACAAACATCCCATCATTTTGCTAGTCCAGTTGGTGAGTTGGGGATCGGGGTTCTTGTTCGAGCACTTTTCGTTGACAACTTCTTGCAAAAGCTCTGACGTTGATTGATATTTCATATAGGATTGATGCGACGAAGATGAATTGGAGGTGTGACTAGGTCACATGAAACCTTAAGATGACTCGAGATGAAACTAGGGCATACAACACTCTTATGTGATAAAGACACGTGGCACTTGAGATTGTCATCTTGATTCATTCGTGTTAATCAGAATAGGGACTTTCTTTAAGCTATACGTTATAAAACCCAACCATATCTTTCTGATGCTGAAAAATATCAAGGATAGACGATCGACGATAAACCTACCCAAGTTCTCTCGAATCGACTCGCTCGAAAACGTCTCGATGCCTAAAATGCGTCAAGGAATGATAATCAAAGATATGTTTATCACAGAAAAAATGATTATTTTAACCTTTCTAGATTTCCCCAACCTTGATAAAACGCATCAGTCATTGGTTATCAGTGATTTCTTTACATCCTTTTTTAATGTCTATCCTTACCTTATTTTTTCGATGTCGAAGAGGATTGACTATCTCTTGAAACTTTGTGCAAATAGCTTACACAAACCAACTCCACCTTCTGCTGATATCGATGGGGATAAAATCTTGGCGATAGTTGTAACTGTGTGGTCCCTTTTCTTTCTTGAATTTTTTCGACACCGAACCTGAGCACGTTAGGTGCAGTTTTAGCTGATGATTCCTAATTTGGGTGTCAAGTTATTTTAGACATGAGGTTTTCATAAGTTCAAACAAAACTAACTTGATGATAAGAGTCATGAAAACAAAACAAACATAAATCATTTCCCAAAGTGAAATCGATTCAGATAGTGAAGAAAACAAGTGGTACCCAAAAAGTGATAAAACTTCATAATGATTTTAGGGTGTTTTGAGTGCTCTCAACCCCTTGTTGGACCAAAAGAAATTCGATACGTGGGTCCAAATTTCACCACCTTATATGATGATAGTTTTACTATGTGGACCACAAAAGATAAATTAGTGAGTTAGTTCGACATTCAGAAGTTAATGAGCTTGTGGAAGTAAAAAATTCCGAAGCCCTAAATGATGAAGTTCCAAAGTACCAACATGACGTGACATGCTGCTGTCACCAGGAATGATGTGGAAACATGGGATGTGTGCCATGTTTCAGTGATTTAAGAACCTTGGAGGATAGAAATTCCATTTAGAGCATGTCATGTGTCACTCGTCATAGTGGGCCACATGTCTGTTTTGAATATTTCTCCACGTGGAAATCTTCTTTAGCATGGATAGTGGGGCCTCTGATTATCATAGGGGATGCATGGTGCCATAACCTACATTTCATAGGATAGCCACTTCGGAGGAAAGTGGGGTCACGTGGGTTGAGAACTCCCGAAGGCCAAAGCACCGGAGTTCATCGTGACCGTTGACAGTCATGGACGCGTGTTAGAATATTTGACACTCTGGAGAGTTGTCACTCCGAAGGTTTGTGACATTGAAGGCTTTGTAAACCTGAAGCATGGAGTCCCAAATCTAATTGTGGCCGTTGATTTGGGTAGAGAGCGGGGACCATTGATCCCTCTCACATTAGTGGTGAACTTCATGAGTTTTGGGTTCGAGAGATTGGCACTGTGGTGAGTTGAAAACACCCGAAGCCCGAAAATACGAAGTGTGGAGTAAGAGACCAACTATTAGTATTGGTCACAAACGTGGTCACATGTAGATTAAAGGCTTAAGAGAAGGGGCTAGCGCCCAAAATTTTTGTTCAAAGAACATAAAAATGACAAATTGTTCAAGTGGCCATAAATTCATGCTCAGGATTCAGAATTGAGCATGGAAGCAACCATTGGAAATTTATTTAAAAGTAGAAGATAAATGCTCACCTAGAAATTGGATCCAAATAGTCAATTTATTAGGAAAAAAACATAAAAGAATTTTGATACATTAATGAATAAGAATGGTTCATGTTTTCATGATATTATTAAGAACAGTTAGCCTAACAAATTTCTGTTGGATACACATTTTTTTTGCAGAATTAACTATTGTCAGATAAGATTCAACACATAGTACGTAAGTGATGGATGATACTCAGGTATTCTTTAGTTAATAATATGAAAAAAGAGGGTTGAATTTCCAATTGGATAGGGAAGGAACCAACTCCAATGGACATGGAAGAAACTATAAGAAGAGAAAAATGCTTATATGATCAACAAAAAGGAAATCCTACTTTCTAGAAGGATTGGGAGGAAAATAATATGTTCAAGAAGGAACATAGGCAGAGGGGAAGCAAGCCTCCATTTTTCAGAAACAGTCC
Organism: Picea mariana; assembly: GCA_032191745.1. Lineage (NCBI taxonomy): Eukaryota > Viridiplantae > Streptophyta > Pinopsida > Pinales > Pinaceae > Picea > Picea mariana. Next base: position 189,723 of record JASDQU010736713.1, on the reverse strand, counting down.
TCAAGGAAAACCATATTTTAGAGAGCATAGAACGATTGAGGTAGGTGGGAAAAGGTCAAGGCAGACACCCATTCAATGTTGGGGCTGTAAGGGAGACCACAAGTATAGAGTTTGTCCTCACAAAAATGACAAGGTGAGATATGTTCACAATGTTCAGCAAGATGAAACAGTTGAGGACATGGGACAAAGTGTACCAAGGACTATGCATCCCTGGACAACAAGAAAGATGAGTTTCAATCACACATGATTGAAGTTGAAGGTATGATCAATAACCATGCCTTTACTATTTTAATTGATTTGGGGGCTAGTCATAGCTATATAGATCCTAAGGTTGTGGAAAGTTCTATTTTTCCAAGAAGAAAGCATGGGAAATCTTGGTTGGTGCAGCTGGCTACATGAGCCAAGAGGAAAGTTGTTGAGTTGGTTAAATCATGTCCAGTGGGCATGAATGGGCTGAGTACCAAGGTGGATTTGAATATCTTGCCTTTGGGATCATATGATTTCCTAATTGGTATGGATTGATTAGACCAACACCATGCCATATTAGACCGCCATAACAAGGAATTCACTTTCTTGTATGAGGAAGGAAATCATAGAACAATCCATAGAATTCATAGGGCCATTACTATCCAGGAAATCTCAACAGTGCAGTTGAAGAAGTGTTATAGGAAGGGATGCCAATTATTTGCAACACATATGGAGGAATCATCTAAGGACAAGGTGACAAATCTGGAGGATCATGCAGTCCTGAAACATTTTGAATATGTGTTCCAAGAGATACCGAGACTACCCCCAAAGAGAGATGTTGATTTCTCTACTAATTTAATGCTTGGAGAAACTCCAGTATCAAAGAATCCTTATAGAATGAGTACACCGAAGCTGAAGGAGTTACAAATGTAGCTTGAAGAGCTTCTGAAGAAGGGGTATATATGCCCAAGTGTGTCAACTTGGGGTGCCCCAGTCTTGTTCATGAATAGGAAAGATGGGACATTGATATTGTGCATCGATTTCAGACAGTTGAACAAAGTGACTATAAAGAACAAGTATCCTTTGCCAAGGATCGATGATATCTTTGATTACTTGAAGGATGCAAATGTATTCTCAAAGATTGATCCTAGGTCAGGATATCATTAGGTAAGGATTAAATAGGAAGACATCAACAATATCACTTTCAAGACAAGGTATGGTCATTATGAGTTCACAATGGTGCCATTTGGGTTATCAAATGCACCAACTTTTTTTATGTGCTTAATGAATGGTGTTTTCCGAGAATATTTAGACAAGTTTGTCATTGTCTTTTTGGATGGCATCCTTCTATATTCCAAGTTGGAAGAAGAGCATGAACATCATTTGACGATGGTTTTGCAAGTGCTAAGAGAGCATCAGTTGTATGCCAAATTGAGAAAGTGCTCATTTTATCAAAAAAAAATTCACTATTTGGGGCATATCATATCTAAAGAAGGGATAACAGTGGACCTTGAAAAGATTGAGGCCATTAAAGGGTGGAAAACACCTAAAAATGTGATATAAGTCAGATCCTTTATGGTTCTAGATGGCTACTACAAAAGGTTCATTGCATGGTTTTCGAGAATATCTCACCCAATCACTTCCTTGCAAAGAAAAGGGGTAAAGTTTCAATGCAGAGAAGAATGTGAAAAGAGATTCCAGCAATTGAAGCAACTGTTAACCAGTGCTCCAATTATGAATATTGAAGATCCAAATGAATTTTTCATGGTTTGCATAGATGTGTGCAAAGAATTACTTGGTAGAGTCCTTAGTCATAAAGGATTTGTGATATGTTTCGAGTCCAAAAAATTGAAAGAGCATGAAAGAATCTATGCCACTCATGATTTGGAGTTGGAAACCATAGTGCACTCTTTGAAGAAGTGGAGGAAATACCTCATGGGAAATAGGTTTGAGTTGATTATAGACCATAATGGTCTGAAATTACATGTTTGATCAACCTACTTTGAATGCTAGGTAGAGTAGATGGTTGGAATTTCTCTGTGAATATGACTTTGATATCAAGAAAATCAAAGGAAAGGAGAACAAGGTGGTTGATGCATTCAGTAGGAGAGTGCATGAACTGCATGCTACATCCATTAGCATGTATCATACAGATCTTAAAGGCATAAATTTTGAGGCTGCAAAAGTTGATTTGCAGTACATGGAATTGGTAACAAAATTGCAGCAAGGTAAAATGCAGCAGAAAGATGAAAATTATGAATTGGGAATTGATGGAATTCTATTGTATAGAAACAAAGTTTATGTACCCAATTCTCCTAAATTGAGGAGTGTGATTTTAAAATAAATGCATAATGTTCCTTATGCAGGACACCTTGGATATCATAAAATAGTTTCAGCAGTCAAGAGCCAATATTATTGACCAGGCATGAAGAAAGAAATTGCAGAGTACATAGCCAAATGCTTGGAGTGTCAAAGGGTCAAGGTTGAGCATATACACCTAGCTAGGTTGCTACAACCATTATCCCAGTAAGCTGGGAAAACCCAGCTGACAGAGAATTAATTGGGCCAGAGTTACTCAAGGAAATGGAAGATCAAATGCTGAAGATTAAACAGAATTTGAAGGCTTCCCAAGATAGGCAGAAAAGCTATGCTAAGGAGAATAGAACTCACAGGTAATTTAAAGTGGGTGATCATGCTTTCTTGAAGGTGAAAGCCAAAATAAGTTCCCTGAATTTGGGAAATTGTTCCAGGTTGACAGCCAGATATTGTGGGTCATTTGAAATCCTAGAGAGGATTGGTCTAGTAGCATATATACTTGCATTTATTTCATTTATGTCTATACACAATGTATTTTATGTGTCATTTCTTAAGAAATATATACCTAATTCTAATCATGTTATTGATTGGAATGTGATTTAGGTGGAGTAAGAAAGCGCTTTTCAAGTGCATCCAATACGCATTATGGACCGGAAAATAAAACATCTCCAGAATCAAGCCATAGGGATTGTAAAGGTCCAATGGACCTGGTACGGTCCTGAGGACACAACATGGGATCATGAAGATGCAATGAGGGTATAATACCCGCATATTTTTGAAGATTTTGAAAATCTTGTTGATATTATGTAAACGAGTTGCATTGAGGACAATGCAAAAATAAGAGGAGGGGATTGTAATACCCCAAGGTCGAGCCCTTGTGAAATTTAATGATGTTTATAAACTAGTGAGACAATTAATTATAAGTTTATAGGCTTATGTGTTTATTAGGCGAAAGAGTCTAGATGCTAAGGCCAGTGGGCCTAATTTTGTATATGTAATTATGCAAATTATTAATAAACTACACCGTTGGGTGTAGATTGACCACGGAGAAAGAGTTATGGGGGACTAAGATCCACTGGGTAGGGAAAGGGATGGGGCTGAGAGGCTAGGAAAGAGGGATTAATCTTGAGGGATTAACCCAAGGGAATATTATAATGTATTCCTGAAAAATACTAAAGTGGGGAAATAAACCTAGTTATCCTAAATTCCTTTAGGGAGAGGAACAAACTCCAAGTGCAAAGGAATGTTCTCTTGGAGAAGAAAGTGTCACCTAGGATGAATTTATATTTATGTGGCAATTCCCACCATTGTTGGGTTTCACAAACCATTCTGGCCACCCTCCCGAGGAGTTTTCTCTCACCAGTCGACTCTCTCACGATTCTGCAAGTTGACCATTCTCACCATTCTCCTTGCTCACTCTCAAAATTTTGTCAGGTTTGGCCATTTAGTTTCCCACGAGTTCATCCTCAAAATTCTGACCATACCTTGTGAAGTTTATGGACGCACTGAAAATAACGCAGCCAGAGCCATTTCCATCATTTTGAATAGGCAGGTTATCGGGCCCATGGTAGAAGAGACAAGTTGTCAGGCCCGTGGTAGAAGAGGCAGGTTGTCAGGTTCATGGTTGAAGAGACAGGTTTTTAGGCCCTGTGGTTGAAGAAGTAGGTTTTCAGACCTATGAGCAAATATCTCCAGGTGAGAGAGTTTGTTGGGAAGTGATTTTCTTCTGGAGGGAGTCTATCACTAGATATGGAGCTTTGAGAATTCCTGATCCGGCCTGTTGCTGAAGCCCTTGAAGGGAAGTGGAGCAACCTATGGACTATGGAACAATGAAGGTGAATATTCCTAGGGTGGGACAAGCATGTGGGGAATGAGATTCTGTGAGTAGTGGGTGTAAGTAGGCTCCTTAGAGAGAATCCTTCTAGTTGCATTGTGCAGTTTCCCGTAGCCTCATCCTAGTCTAGGATTCCTTTGTCCTGGGTGGAGTTTAGTCCCATCTCGGGGATGATCGAGTGTTGAGCATGATGAACAACGTGGTTGAAGGATGGGAGGTTTGTGGAAGGTCTACATGCAGTTGGTGGTCCTCTCATAAAGTATAAGTAGCAAATCTTTGTTCTCTGTGTGATGTGTATCTTGTACATGTGTTATAATGTTATTAGAATTTCTCATGTTTATTGCATGTATGTATTATTGTCACTTCCATATGAATATGTGTATGAACATAATGTTATGTCTGTTTAAAATCTCTCCCACACACACACACACACACACACACACACACACATATATATATATATATCAGAGATGTTTCCTTTGTGGCGTCGCTCGACGTGTGTGGTGGTTGGGGATGTTACAAAATGGTATCAGAGTGCTATTTGGAGTAGCATGGCCCAACCTGGGTGGCTGGGGGTGTTACATTGTTTGATTTGTAAAATGTAATATGAGTATGCTAATGACAAACATTGTTAATAATTTCTCTGTTTTTAAGTGAAATTTGAAATGTGTCACTCATTTAAATTTATAGTTTCCATATAATGTTTATTGGATTGTGATTACAAAAATTTATAACCATTAATGCCATATAATGTTTAACTCTTTTTCAATGTGAATTTTTTGTTGTCCAACAAGGTAAATTATGTTGATTAAATGTGTTTCGAAATGAAAATAATTAAATATGATGATTGAAGTGATTCTGATTTCAATATTTATGTATTTTTCATAAATTATAATGATAACATTATAATTACATAATTATTCACTAATAATAATGTTGATGATGTAATAATAATGTTGTTTTTTTAATTTTTACTATTCAAAGATTAGAAGACAAAGTGATAACATCATTGATTACTAAAATCACAATGATCATATAGTATTTAACTTTTCCAAAGATTTTATTAATTTATATTATCCAAATATTATAATATATAAAATTCATTCAATTAAATTTAAAATAATAAATATAGAAAATAATAATACATTTTGATCTATACTCTTTCAATGAAATGGTTTCACAATATTTTACTCTAATACTGACTTTATGAATCTTTTATTAAAAAATAATATCACTCAACATTTTATAATTAGTATTTTAAGAATTAGTAAAATTCACAAAGAATTATATACTATTAGATAAGTATGGATTGTTAAAAAATTTCTTAATTCTAACTAGGCTCTAGAAAAAGACTCTTTTAGAATTTCCATGTCCTTCATATATTGACACTTATTTCAAGGAGAATGCTTTTTTTTTTTTTTTATTAATATAAGTTTATATGATTATAAAACTAAAGGATGGAGTGAAATACTTGAAGGTCGTGACAATTGAAATAGTTAAGGTGGGGAATTCCATCAAATTTGGTAATTCCAGGTACACCACAAGAAGTGTAGATGTTGAACAAAGATATTTTGTTGGAATTGTCCTTAAAAGTTCCATCAAAGTATATATTTTTTTGAATTTCATTTTCTCAAACAATAGAAATTTTGAGGTGTGAATATTTTTTAATATATTCATTTTTTTTTAAATAAAATATAATTTAAATTAAATATTTACTATTGTACACTACCAACGTTTTGATATCTCAATTAATTCTTAGTAATTCAAAGGTTAACATAAACATATTTTAATACAATACAACATAAAGTTGCTATAATAAACAATAAATATGACAATGGAAATATATCAAAACCAAATCTTATGCTTATATCTCTATTTAATGTATTTTCAATATGGTGGTTGTAAATGGTTGTTAACTTATCATGTCCAACATAATTATAAAATGAAGGAAAACAAAATTCCATTATAGATACCCATAATAAAATGACACATCCACAGTATAGATGTCCAAACAAATCATTTACATGAACTCAATCTTCATTGCCATCACCCTGATGATATTCCTCACTTGATATTGTGACATTGTTGTTCTAAAAAATATGTTTAGATCCCATATCATCTCCCAGTATGAACCACCAATCCCCATCTAACACATCTCGGTTAAAAAACACTTGGTTGCAATATTTTGGGATAATATAAGGCTCCTTAATTTCAACCCACATTGTTTTAGAGTCAATACATATCATCCCACTATCATGATATTCATTTATGTTTCTCTATTTGAAGGTATCCGACCAATTTCAAAAAACATTAACACATTGAAATGATGAGAAGTCCACTTGCATTATCTCTTGTATCTTTCCAATGTAGCCTAATTTCCCCTCTATCAAGTTTTCATCACGGTGGCCAGCACAAATAGATTGGTTGAACTCAACCTCCACTCCATAATATTATGTGATTTGGCATTCATCAACATACTTAGTGAGAAAATGATGCCCATATTCCCATACAGATGGGAATAAATGCACTTGTAAAAATGTGAACACAGGGTGGTGTCATATGTCTAATAAACGAAGCATTAATAAAAACAAAATACATGGAAAAATTATATGTGCAATATTACAAATAGAATGTGGTAATCATAAAGTTTATTATAGATTTGTTGCACCCGATCCCTATGTTTAGTGCATCTAGATATTATCCACGTGTTTTACAACCAGACATTGCATATTTCTCTCATATCTGGTTAACCACCCAACTATTGGGAAATATTTTTGTCATATTTTCTTTTAAATGATCATGATAAGACATGCTTCTACCATTTGAATTTCTAAATTATTTCCTGTCATTATCCCATTTCCTTCTTTTCTCTTCATACAGTGCAACCCATGGTCATGTTGCCTCTATATCGTAAAGAATGAATTTATTGATGGCATCCATTTCAAAATTAGTGGATTTATACAAAAATTCAAAATGAATAACATGAGATCAAATATACATTATCAACTTAAAGAATGAATTTATTGATGGCATCAAAATTTCTAAATTCATTGATGTATAAAAAAATTCAAAACAAATATCACGTGATGAAATATATATTAACAGCTTCAATGTAAACAATTTATTTGTACTAAATTGACAAAATACAACTTGTTTTTTATCAAGAACCTTTTTCGTTCATTTCAAGTAGCTCCTCTTACCCTTTTTCCTCATCTTGATGGTCGTCCCAAATGATTTCCCCTTCCATGTTGTCAATTTTCTTGGTGTACTCACTGGAATAATAGAACGACTCATATACTATGTACCCCTCTACCATAGATCCCTCTGGTTTTTCCTTTGTTTAACAAACCCATTCAATTTTTTCATGTACATCTCTAAGAAGAACATCCAACAACAAGAGAGCACCCCAACTAACTCAACCTCATCAGGTAGGTGAATTAGAAGATGTAATTGCAAGTCAATAAAACTCATGGGAAGTTCCCTCTCAAACATACAAATAATCTCAGTTATCTCTCATCGCCACCACATAATGCTAACCATATGAATCTCCCTTGATGGGATCCAATGTACAAATGTAGATCATTTCAATATTGAATGTCATTGGTCTTGGGGGAAGTCATGGTTCACACAACCACACATGAGAAAAGTATAACGACACTACAAAACATACACACACATCGTTAATTTCCCTATAACTATGAGTGCATACCATATTTTTACCAACGTCAATATAGAAATAGAAGAATCATGTATTTAACATGCATACCCTTAGAAGGTTTAGATAATCATGTGATTTCAACCCGAACAAATTCTCATCTACAGTGAAGAAATGTCTTAGAGTCGACCCATATAAAGAAGTTTCCTTCACACCCAATATAAAATCCTTCACCATAGAAAGATCATATTTCTTCAAAATGCATGGGTCATCACCTTCTTTAAAATACAAATATGGACCAATCTCTCCTCTAGTTTCGTGTTTTGGCCAATGTATATTTTTAGTATTCAAAGCAATAAGATCTCTCCTGACAACCATTATGTCACTTTTATTCGATGATATGTCCCTCCACAAAGAAGATGAAACATTTTTGAATATATGCATGGGATCTAGTAAGTGGCCAATCTTAATACGCTCCCAATATGGAAGAGCATAAAATACAAATTTCCTTTTCATCCCAATGGGAATTTTATCAACATAGGTATCAAAAAATTTAGGATCATCGAACATAGGTTCCCCATTTGAATCAAATAATTATGCCATTTCCTTCTTCTTCTTTTTTTCATATGCCCTATTCCAATATTTTGTGTCATTGTTTTAGGTCTCTGGGTTCTCTCTATTTTACCACTGAAAGTATATGTAAATCTTATATAAGGGTGGTGTTATTGGAGGAATACCCTTGAACAGTCATGTTATCACTCTGTAAATATATTCGGCTGATAAACATACGACAGAGGTAACTGTTTCAACCAACTTTGAGGCCCGGAACTATCCTTTTGGACCTAAAGAGGGCTCTTTCTGGAGATTTTGTCTCCGCGTGGGATATGGCTTTAAAGTCGTGGCTAGATTTAACACCTTTGGAATAATGGGTTTTGTTTATATTGGTGCAAGAAAGTAAGACTTTGGGATATGGAGTCGATTCAAGGAAAATGACAGAAACAAATGACTCAGTGACTGAGATTGAGAGGATAAGGCTAAGTGAGCAACAGTCTTTAGTGAAAAATTGTAATGTGTGGCGGGGAGAAAACATAGAAATTAACTCGGAGCACCACTGCGGGTGAATTCAGAGTTAACTTTTAGAAGAAAAATGTTTTTTCTAAATGGCGTGAACAAGGGGCATTGCGCAACGAATCCACAGGTTTGAAAATTATTTCCAAATTGACGATTGCTAGATTCACTTGATTCAGCTGCTTAGATGTGTCTTGATCATTTGAGCCCGTGACATCCATCCCCCTCATTATTCTCCCACTTCATCGGCTGGTACTTTCCAAAGGCTCCAAGTGAATGGAGTGCATAAGTAATTGTTCAACGATTGGTCGTGTGCATGGCTCATCTGAGATTCGAGTTTCCCTAGCTTCTTTGTTCTTCCTTGGTATACCCCTTCTCCAAGGTAGCTTTTGTTGGGGAGAAAAGACTTCTACTATCCCTCCTTTCTATGCAATTCCTTCCACTCCAAGTTCTGCATGGTGTGATGTTGCCTTTCCCATGGGTAAAGGAAAAATCCCCCTTTTATCTTTGGGGATGCCTGTTGTGAGCGAGAATGAATCCCAGTGACTCTGGGGCTCAGGTATGGTGATCCTAACACTACGTGTACCCTTATTCATGTTCTAAGAGGTCTCCATGGTGCAATCAATATCTGCATTGCGCACAGTATATCCGGAGGATGCCCAAGATGGAGAATCTGATCAATCTTGGACTAAGAGAAAACTTACAGACAAAGCCTGGATATGATCTTGTGAACAAAATGGATGTAGAACCTCTGGGATTTATAACATATCGGGAAGAAAGAAAAAATGTGCCAAATAATACTGAATTCATTGCGACTAGATGTTTCAAATCGAACCGCATATTTTCCATAACACATCCCTGTGTGTAAAGTATAGGAGATAAGGGTTGCACGGAATACATGATGCGAACACTGTGATTTTTCATTCCTTCAACCTCCATGATGAACTGATAATATTTACAGCACGTGCTGATGTGACCTCCATTAACTACTTGACTCAACCTAGGGCACGTAGAGACTAACTTTGACAGGACCCGACTTTCTGGGAACAACATGCCCGTACCATTCACATATGTTTCGACTCTGACATCCCTTCCCATTTCCAAGGGCCAACCGACCACTTTCTCACTTTGACCCTTTCATTTCTACCTACTTGACTTCACATGTTTTGACACATGGACTATAAATCGACTGAAGACCGACTCTGATTGAAATAAAAATGGTGGTGCTAAAAACTTTCTCCAATGGGCATGCTATCCTCCCTGCGAGGTAGAAAATAATAGTAGACTAGGTTCCTAACCATTGGGCCTTATTTTGACTCTTCGATATTGCAATATGAAAAGCATGACGCAACCTAAACCTATCGACGTAGTTTCTAAAAAGACTCAACATAAAACTCATGGCCTTCACTTCAGGCTTCAATTTTCTGTTGACCTACTGACTTGAAACAAAAATAAAATGACTATTTGCAATGACAAATGACTTAAAAATAATTTATTTCATCAGATAATGTTTGAGGAACCTTCCGTTTACAGGCCCCCAACCAACGCATTCCCCATTTAGTTCTTTCAGAAAAAAAAGCATGATTTTCGTGATGTGCATGGATTCTGAATGGACCCATCCATATGTTATCAAACTTTTCGTGCTTTCCTTTGTCCTCATTTCTCGTGTCCCATATCAACACTAGATCACCCAACTGAAAATCCTCTGTCTTGGAACGCTTGTCAAATTCTTTCTTCATCTTTTCCTGGTGGATTTGTGATCGATTGTACACTTGTTCCCTTATCTGCTGTGTGTGAACCAACTGGTTTATTCTTCTCTGCGCATCATTTGTCTTGGCCTCCTTCTCTTGCGACAATTTTTTGATGGACAACCCTAGTGTAGTAGGAAAAATTACGTCTGCGTCGTATACAATCTGGAAAGGTGAATTTGAAATGGAATTCTTAGTGGTAACCCGATCTACCCACAGTGTGTAGATAATCTTTTTATGCCAAGATTTCTTATTATCCTGCGGTAGCCTTTTGATTATCCTGGTTAGGATTTTATTCGAGGATTCTGCTAACCCGTTTCCTTGTGGGTAGTACGTTGTAGAATTCCCCAGGTTTATATTGTAATCTTGACAAAATTTTTCCATCCTCTTAGAATTGAATGTGGCTGCATTGTCCGTTATGATCTTGACGGGACACTCGAACCTCGACAAGATGTTTGTCTCCAAAAATTGGATGATGATTGCGTCGGTAGCGTGTTTCATGGGGATCACTTATATCCATTTTATGAAGTAGTAATTGGCTGTGAGTATCCATTTGTGCTGCACCGAGGATGGCATATTTATTTCCCCTATGAAATCCAAACCCCACTGCATGAACGGTGCCTCGATTGAGATCGACTTTAGTGGCAGGAGCTGCAACTTTCTTCTCCCATCAAAAATCTGGCATTCGTGGTAGCTGGAGACTTCTTTGTACACATCTACAAAGATTGGAGGCCAATAGTAACCCACCCTTAGGATTTTGTGCATGGTGGTTTTCTAGTAATGGTGTCCCCCGCAGTCTCCCTTGTGAAATTATTCCGCGACTCACTTCACATCATTCTCTAGAAAACAACTTAGCAACATTCCCCTGGGATCTTTCCAGTAGAGCAAGTTGTCTAGGATGCATAACTTAACTGCTTTAAGCTTGAGAAATCTGGACTTAGTCTTACTTACGCTTGGAGGGTCTTGGAGATTCTTCAACACATAGATGATATCAACATACCACGATGAATCAATGAACTCCTGGGACACCTATGTAGTCATTTCTTCTTAAGGACTCTATGATAGATCAACGATGAAATTTATTCCCACAGCGTCGTAGTATGACTGCGCCATTATCTTTGCAAGACCTTGACCCTTAATTTCATAGGCTTGATCTCTAGGTCATATTCCAGCATGGCCGCTATCCACTTATCTCTCCTTCCTTTGGGGTCAGGCTGAGTCAGGATATCCTTTATTGAGTTGATGGGCACATAAGAAATGACGTGGGAATGTAATATGTACGTTCTAAACTCCTTCAAGGCCTTCACTAAAGAATATTCTTGTTTTTCCATGATGTCATACCTTAGTGGAGCATCCGACAACGTATTGCTGAAATAAGCTATAGGATTCTCGAAGTTTTGTTCATCTTTCTATAAGAGCACGCCGACAATCGTATTCTCTGAGGTGAATGAAAATGGGATGAAATCCTTCGTGAAATATGGACTGGATAATACAGGTGCTATAGTCAATGCTACCTTGATATCTTCAAATGATTTCTTGGCCTCCGAGTTCCACTTGAATTCATTTCCCTTTCTGATCATGCAGATGATATGATTTATAATCTCTGCCAGATTTGGGATGAATCTCCTCAAGAAGTTTACTTTTCCCAGGAAGGATTGCACTTCTCTTTTACTGCGCAGAGTGACAATCTTCGGGATTCATTCAAACTTTCCAGGGTCTATACTAAATCCTTCCCTTGAGATAATATGTCCCAACATCTTCCCTTCTTCCACCCCGAAATGTGATTTCTTAGGATTTAGCGATATGTTGAACTTCCTGCACTTTTGGAAAACTTTCTTCAGATGTTCAAGGTGTTGTTCGTTGGAGGAATATTATATCGTGATTTTGTCCAGATAGATCACAATGAACCTGTCCTTTTCATCAATAAACACGATGTCCATTTCCCTCTAGAAAGTGGCTCCAGTGTTCATTAGGCTGAAAGGCATCTTGGCGTACATGAAAATTCCCCATGGAGTTGTGAAAGATGTTTTTTCTCTATTGTCTGGGTGGACCATGATCTGATTATATCTTGAAAAACCGTCCAATATGGACATCTTTTGGGCCCCACCACCTTTGGAAGGATGTATTCCATTTTGAGAAGAGGGTAGTGATCCTCGAGGGACACTTTGTTTAAATTCTGGAAGTCTACACACAGTCTTATCTCACCGCTCTTCTTTCTCATGGGCACCAAATTAGCTACCCATTTATAGAATCGTAAATAAACAAAAATCTTAGCGTCGAAATTTTTCTTTACCTCTTTCTCAATCAACGAAAATAACATGGGTTTTATCCGTCTAAGCTTATGTTTGAAAGGTTTCTGATCTTCCTTGAGAGGGATAACATGTTGTATCACCTTAGTGTCATACACTTTCAAATCATCATAGCTCCATGTGAAAACATCGGGGAAATCCTTCATGGGCTTGACGTAGTCCTTCTTGACCTATGGGTTGAGCATTTTTGATAAATTGATCATTTTTAGGTTCTCCTCAGTCCCAATGTTGCAGTCTTCCACGTCCTCTTCGTTTGTAGTGATCTTGGGTTTTTTAGCCATGCCATTTTCATCAAACAACTTTTCCAGCGACACTAAACCCTTCAGAATGACATTATTCTTCAATTTTATTATGTCCCTTCCCACGATATGGTATTATAAAGGGTCATCATTATTGCTAGTATCCACACTCCCATCTTCGTCGCAACAAAATTCGTCATCAATGTCATCTAGAGAAATATTTATACCTACTTGTCATCCTCAAACACTTGCCATTATTTGATATTATCAAGCACTATCGACCTGTGTTTGAATTCATTCTTGTATTTACTATTTGGGAAGATGAGGATTTTAAAAACCGAGGCCGAGGTGGCCAGTGCATCAACGATCCAATTTTTATCCCTTGGGATAGAAGATATTTCATACTATGAAAATTCCTCGAGGAGGTCCAACGCCAAGTTCCCGTACACTCTCAGCCTAGGGTTCTTTATCTGATATATGCCTTTAATCCAGTTTATGACCAGTTCGAAGTCTCTGCGCACTTCTATTCTCTTTGCGCCTAATTCTTTCAACACCTTCAGGCCCAGGATCAGTGCCTCATACTTGACCATGTTGTTTGTGCATTCAAACACGATCTTGTATGAGCACAAATTTGTGCCCATTTTAGTGGGGCTTACCCACACACCGACCCCGACCCCTTCTTTTCTAACCATGCCATCGAAACGCATTCCATATCCCATTTTCTGCGCGGTCCTCTGAGTAGACACACTCTACTGTTTTCCACGTGGTTTTCCCATAGGTTGTCATGATGGTCATCGAATCTTCTTCTTCAAAGCTCAAGTCATTGTAGAATATATAATAACCAACCTCAGTGTCAATGGAGTATATGGGATGGTTATTTGGTTTCATCTTGCTGCTCACCATGTATTTCAACAACACTTATCTATACAATCGTTTTTCCTAGCCAAAGATTGGAATGGTGGCATATGATATGTCCATTTGCAGGATCCCTTTTAACTTTGAAACTCACGATATGGACAACAACATGCCAAACTTAGGGGGTATGTCCGCCATGAACACATCCATAACCATGTTCTTCGAAGGGATCTGGGCCAATGACATGACCAAGTCTTCGATGAGGCCTAGGCACTTGAATTTCCACGAGTCAAAAGAGTAAAGGTCCTTATAAGGTCTAGTGACGTCCAGAACCAATTCATCCATGATCACCTTTGGCATGAGGTTGTGCGACACACCTGAATCCAACATAGCGTTATGCAGGGTCATGTCGTGGACTTTCAGACTGGTGTAGAATGAAGGGACATCCTCAGTATCACTTTTCTCTTCAACGCACAGACCGAACATGATAACGGGGTGATCATATTGGACATTCAAAGTGTCATGGGTCCCTCCCATTTTCAACATTTTGATAATTTTATCCCAATATTCACCTTTTTTTTTAAGTTTATTGAAAGGGACAAAGATTTTGATTTTATCCATTTCATGTTCAAATTTAAAGGGAGGACAAACTTTCTCTACCTCTTTTCCACCCTCTTCTCATTTTGCTCCCAGAGTTTTCTTCGGGGCCTCCTCTTTCGAATTTCCCTTCTCTGTCGCATCATTTTCCGACCTCGGTCGACTTGTAGAAGGGGTGTCCGTCGGAGGTTTCCTTATAGGATTGGTTTGTTGAGGCTCAGTAGATGCTTCCTTTCTTCCGAGGTTATATTTATTATGAAACTGCATGATGGCGTTCTAATAACCTTTTCAGAACTCTTTCATTTCCCAGGACAATGTGACATCAGTTTCCCCAATCCATGCATCGTACGTCTCCAACATAAAAATGTCGTTTATGCTAATGTACCGGTCATGTTTGATCTTTGTCAGAAACATGCGTGGATTCTTTTTATCGCAACAATGCATTTGGTATTCTAACATTTGATCGAAGTCTTGTGTCGTTTTTTTGGAATGGAGGCCTTTTATGTTGGTCTCCCTGATATCTCTACTCCCTTTACTCCCTCTGTCTCATTTGAGGAACCTGACCTCTCCTGAGGTTTTGATTCCTGGGTTGGGGGTGATGTTGTTCTCGGGTAGTGGGTCTGTTTCCTACAGACATCTTCTCCATCAACTTCTCAATGGTTCTCATCATTAAATCAAATTTTTCGTCTGCGAATCTCAACGTTGATGGTTGTGCGTCACCTTGGGACTTCTTATCACCTCTGTTAAATCTCTGTTTGATATTCCCCGATGCTATCATATTTACCTCGACTTCGATCTCATTTCTCATTATCACGTCTAGGTTTGTTGATCTTATTTCTCTCAACAATAGAGCTAAATCGTTGTCTAAAGAGTCAACATACCACAACTATGTCACCCTGGTAGGTGGCTAGACTTCTGTAGGAATCGAGTTATAAAATTTCATGAAACAGGCTGAGAATTCTTGCACCATATCCTTCGGCACCTTCTTCATGTTATTGTACACAAATCAGTATGTCATCAAGGTACACAATGACAAATTTTTTGATGAAATCCTTCAGGACTTCATTCATCAACCGCATAAAAGTGCTTGGCGCGTTTGTTAAGCCAAATGGCATGAAAAGACATTCATATAACCCCTCATTAGTCTTGAAGGATGTCTTCCATTCATCTCCTTCTCTCATGCGAATCTGATGATAACCACTCTTCAAGTCAATCTTTGAAAAAAAATTGGCCCCACTTAAGAAATCCATCAAATCATCCATCCTTGGCAATGGAAATATTTACCTGATGGTTATATTATTGATTGCCCTCGAGTCAATACACATCCTCCAGCCTCTGTCTTTCTTCGGACTGAGTACTGTCAGAATAGCACATGGACTCAAGCTTTCCCTGACCAACCCTTTGTCCATCAAATCTTGGACTTGTCTTTTGACCTCTTCATTCTCTTGCGGCGTCAATATGTATGTGGCTTTGTTTGGCAAACTAGCTCCTGGTATGAGATCAATGTGATGACTCACACTTCTTATCGGTGGCAACAAACGAGGTAGTTCGTCCACTACTATGTCAGCGAACTCTTCCAACAATCCCTGAACCTCTTCTGGTAAATCATCTACTTTCGTACGAGTTAAGACAATCTTCAGCTTCCTGACCACAATGAATTGCGGTTCCTCCTTCTTCTTAAACTCTGTAAGAAGTTCCTTCCCACTCATGAGAAGTACAATGTTACTTACTTCAGGCTTCGCTTCCTTATCTTTAATCAACAACAACATGTGAGTTCTCCCATTCTTCTCTAGGGTGTATGTATTCATTCTCCCGTCATGAATCACATTCCTGTCATATTGCCATGGTCTTCCCAGCAATAGATGACAAAAATCCATCGGAATGACATCACAGAGTATTTCATCTTTATACCCTCCTATTTTGAATTCAACTAAAAATTGTTTAGTGACATTCACCTGATGTCCTTTTTGCAACCACGAAACTCTCTATGAGCTTGGATGATCAGTGATTTCTAGCTCCAGCTTTTCTACCATCTTTGTAGAAACGAGATTATCCGTGCTACCACTGTCTACAATAACTTTTCATTTCCAGTCCTTGGTTTTGCAAACAGTCCGAAAAAGTTTGTTTCTTTGGGCTGAACTCTCCACCTCTTTCTCTGGTGTCAAAAGATATTTTCACATTATTAGCGATCTTCCGCCTTCAGCATCCTCTTCTTCAACATTCTACCTTTGAGCTTCGGCAATGTGAGCCTCTCCACTTTCTTTCTTCTTGTCTGGACATTCATAAGAATTGTGTCCAGTCTTTCTGCATGTGAAGCACTTTATTACTCCACCTCTTCCTCTTCCTCTACCTCTGGTACGAGGAAAAATGTTGTTTTCAGCATACTCTCCTCTCGGGTCAGTATATTTCCCTCGTTGTTCAACATATTTCCCTCACTGTGAGCTTCCACCTCTATCAGTTCATGTCTGAGGTTTCTTCCATTCTTCCTTAGACTTCTGGTTCCTATCCTGGGCAACTGATTTGCCTCTGGGATGACTTCTGCCTCAGCCTCTTTGGCCTTGCTTTCGGCTCAGCTTCTCTTCCACCTTTAGAGCCATATGATAAGCATTTCCACCATTTGGATGGTCATCATGCTCATCTGATCTTACCTTCATCTTTGCAATCATTCGATCCCATATTTTGATCTTATGCTTGCCTTGGCAATTCCTGTCAGCTTGCAGTTCATCCCACCACAATGTTGCATGTCCCTTTAATCTCATGACAGCATGTTTGACCTTCTTGTCCTCTTCGACATCTTCATAATCAAAATACGTTTCCATAGCTCTAATCCAGTCTAGAAGTTCTTCTACATCCAAGTTTCCCTCATAAACTGGAATGTCCATCTTGGCTCTTGCACTCATTCTTGCAACAACTCTAATCAAGCATTCATTTGCTGCATCTTCAGGTGCAATTTCTTCTTCTCCATGTCCAGCTTCATCTTCGCTTTCAGACTCACTGATATCTCCAACATTAGCTCTGTGCCGTTGTTTTATTTCCACGTCCACAAGTCTGGTGCGTATGTCATGTAGATCTTTTTCCACCTCTGGATTCTGCATCTTCTTGCCCCTTCCTCTGGACATCTCCCTTTTCTCTTCTGGATCGGGTGTTTGTCTGTCCCTTCTCCTCGACAGCATGGCTGAAATTCCTTCTCGCTTTTCCTGTTTGAAATATACAAACAAGAATCAGGCTCTAATACCAGATGACGCAGACACAGACCCTATCCGCCCTCGGGTCGGCAGTCCACTACAGGATCATTCTTTATTTCTACTAAGCCGAATCGGCTCTTTCGGATTCCCTGCTGGAATCTGCAAGTTTTTGATCCACAGGTCCTTTTACAAAAGCTCCCCTGTGCAAATAGCATTATGAACGAGCCCCTTTATCTCCTAACGACCACAATTCTATGACCAAGGTCTTACTCAAATTCCCTTATCGTAACTTCGCGACTTTGTGGGTTTGCGAGTTTAGGCTCTCAATTCTTCCTCCTCAAACTCACGATACCCGAAATACCGATACGGGTATAGCTCCCTACTGTCAGCACCCTCCGCACATGACCACTAGCTAGGCTTCCCACTAGCACTTCTCACCTTTTGCCACTACACAAGTCGAAAGGTTGGAATTTCATCCCCTTATCTTACGAATCCCCGAGACAAGAAAAGTCAACGGGGTGTTGACTCCCTTCAATGAACAAAACATGTCCGTCTGTCTATTCCACGGGCCCACGTTGTGATTCTGCCACATGTTCCTTATGCTCCACTTCATATTTCGTCACTTTGCTCCCCGAAGCACTACCTCCTTTGTATCACGACACCTGAGTGCCGAGATGTCGAATTCCTCTATGCTCCTTATCGCCGCTCGCAACTTCGTGAACCTTGATGCAAAGTTTTAGGTCCTTCAACTCACGAAACCACGAAACACTGAAATGCTTGGACTTCGACACGTGTCCAAGTACTGGCCCCACTACGAAAATTTCTGCCTTATCTGGGGTCTCGAACTTCACAATTTTGCGAATCCAAATGACGAAGCTTCGGTCCTTCGACCCACAAATTCCCGAAATGAACTGTCAACGGGTGATCCAACGAACCCCCCTGAGTTGAGATCCATGGCCTGGGTTTCTCCTCCTACTTGTTCTTTTAGAACGCCTGTAACCTTCGTGCTCCTCTGTGATATTTAATGGCTTGCGGGATTTCTCAAATTCTCCATGGAGAATTCCGACTGTCCTTCTCTCTTCTGAGAACTTCTGCGAATTTGATAAAGAATTTTTCCACGGAACTTAACTACCTCCAACACAAACTTGCAATGCCTCCTTTCAATACCTCAAGGCACCAACCTTCTGTGTTTTTCTTTGACGACTGCGAAGACTCTATCCCTCCTGAGCTCTCTTCAACTCTGAGTCTTAAAGAAGACTCTTGCATGCACTCCTTGTGACAAATACTTCAATTACTTCAAAGAATTTGAAGTCCTTCGACTCTGTGCACTCCTTGCAACAACAGTCTCTCAACAGTCCTCCAGGTCTTACAAACCCTGAAACTACTCTCGGCCTGTGCACACTTTGCACGGCTCCTGTGCCTAACTGCACTTCTAAGGAAATGAGAACAAAAGCTATCCTATCTGAGCTTTCAGAGACAAACCTATGAACCATTTTTCAACGCACTCCTTGCGGACAATTTGACTGCACTCCTTGCAGGAACTCTTGCTCAGATAGAGAAACAATTGAAACTCATTCCTTACTCTCTCTCATATTTCAAACGCAAAGCATGAAATCATATACACAGCATATAAAGAAAATGTATAACAAAAAGTGAACATCCATGAGCATAACATTTAACATGCATATACAGAGAACAAATACGCCGCCATGAATTTGAATTGAAGATTTTCTATTAATTCAAATATCTATACATGGGTGCCTCCAAAATACAGTTCTCTACTCTCTTCTCTTCTATGCTCTCTCTTCACAATTATGTTGATGCTCATTGTTACAAAAGATACAATGAGGGTGTCTATATCCCATTTCCCTCTTGCGCTCTAAAACTGTCAAATCTAGAATTAAATTCTATCTACCTACATTAACTACTATAAATTCCTTCTACATACTATGGACGAGAGGGGATCACTCAAGGTACTTTTACAATATTACAAGTATGCCTCCACTTAATGACTTCATTAATATTTCATAACATTTTCAAAATTTGTGCTGGGTGCTTTTCCAGCTGTCTTTTATCTCCACGCTGGCTTGTTGCTGGCCCGCTTTCACGTACTTACGATGCTCCTGCATCATACTACCTCGCTTGAAAATTTTCATGGGCTCCTATCCATGAGCTCGCGCATGGTCTTTCCATGCTTTTGGATCTCTGTTTCATTCTCCCAGCTGGTGTCTTCAACTGGATGGCCCCTCCATTTGACCAAATACTCAAAGTATTCTTTTCTTCTGGTCCTCCTGCTGACCCTTTTATCCAATATGCGCTCCATCTGTGGCTTTTCTGCAACTGGCATTTGTTTTTGCCACTGAAATTATGGTTGTTCATCACTTGCTTCTTCTTCTTGAGCTTTATATGGGTAAAAATCTAAGACATTGAATATCAGAGAAATTTCAATCCCATCGGGTAATTGAATCTCGTAAGCATTTGCCCTGAATTTCTTCAAGACCTTACATGGCCCAATTTTATTCATCTTGAGTTTATTATATGTTCCCCTCGGGAACCTTTCCTTTCTAAAATGTGCCAGAATTAAGTCACCAACTTCAAATTGAAGCTGTCTCTTTTGTTGATCTATTCTTCGTTTATATTCCTGGCTTGAACTATGCAATCGCTCCTTCACTTGGCTGTGAAGTTCCTTCATCGCCTCTGCGAAATCTTCTGCACTAGTGTTCCTAGTCGCACTCTGTTCTGGATCCCTCAGCTCAGAAATTCCTCTTGGATGCATGCCATAGACAATCTTAAATGGACTCTTCCCCGTTCTTCTGTTAACTGAGTCGTTATAAGAAAATTCCTCCTATGGTAATATATTGTCCCACTGGTTGTGGTGTTATGTCACCAAGCTTCTCAGTAAGTCTCCCAGACTTCTGTTCACTGCTTCTGTTTGTCCATCCGTCTGAGGATGATAAGCCAAACTGAATGAAAAGTTAGTTCCCAGCTTCTTCCATAAGGTCCTCCAGAAGTGTCCTATGAACTTAGTATCTCGATCCGAAACTATGCTCCTTGGTAAGCTGTGAAGTAGAATGACTTCTTTGAAAAACAGGTTCGCAATGTAAGTTGCGTCGTTGGTTTTCTGACATGGTATAAATTGTGCCATCTTGAAAAATCTATCCACCACCAAAAATATTGAGTCGAACCCTCTTTGTGTTCTTTGCAACCCCAATATGAAGTCCATGCTAACTGCATCCCACGACTTCTCAGGTATGGGCAATGGTTGATAAAATCCTGCATTCTGCCTCTTTCCTTTCGAATGCTGACAAATTTTGCATCTTTCCACAAATATCTTAACTTCTTCTCGCATTCCTGGCCAAAAACATGACTCATTCAACTTTGCGAATGTCTTTTCATGACCGAAGTGTCCGGCCAATCCTACACTGTGTTTCTCCTTCAACAAATTCTCCCTCATGGAGAATTTTGGAATACAAATCTAATTACCTTTAAACAACAATCCATCCTGGATCATGTATTCGGCCCATTGGCTTCTATCCCTGAGAATTGTATTCTTAGCTACTTCATACGCCTCTTTAAAATATGGATCATCTCTATACATGTCCCTGAGATCATCAAAACCCAATGTTTTGACTCTGAACTCCTGCAATATCAAACACTTCCTGCTCAAAGTATCAACAACTTTGTTAGCAATACTAGAAATATTTTTAATCACAAAAGTGAAATTTTGCATATATTCAACCCATTTAACATGTCTTTGATTCAAATTCTCTTGTTGAGTCACAAATTGCAATGCATGATTATCGTTGTACAAGACAAACTCTTTGGGGATTAAATAATGCCTCCATTTCTTCAGTGCCTGGATTATAGCATAAAACTCCTTGTCATATGTGGAGTATTTTATCTTGGCTTCATTCATCTTCTCACTGAAGTATGCTATCAGCCTATCTTCCTGGCTTAATATTGCCCCTATTGCAAATCCACTTGCATCACATTTCACTTGAAACATCTTTTGGAAATCAGAAAACACCAAAATCGGTTGTTCCGTGATCTTCCTCTTCAAAAAATTGAAACTCTTTTCTACTTATTCTGTCCAGTGAAAAGATTTGTGTCTCTTCTTCGCTGTGTCCATCATCGGTGCACTAATTCCACTAAAATTCCTATTGAATTTTCGGTAGAAACTATCCAATTCGTGAAAAATTCGAACTTCAAATATGTTCTTTGGTGATGGCCAATTCTTGATTACCTCCACCTTATCTGGATCCATCCTCAACTTATTTGCAGAAATAACAAACCCCAAATAAATGAGTTTCGTCTTCATGAATGATGACTTCTTCATGTTTATCAATAGCCTCTCCTTCTGTAACCTCTTCATCACTGTAGCCAAATGTTTCAGATGCTCTGCCTCTGTTTTACTGAAACTCAGTATGTCATCAAGGTACACAATGACAAATTTTTCGATGAAATCCTTCAGGACTTCATTCATCAACCGTATAAAAGTGCTTGGCGCGTTTGTTAAGTCAAATGACATAACAAGCCATTCATATAACCCCTCATTATTCTTGAAGGCTATCTTCCATTCATCTCCTTCTCTCATGCGAATATGATGATAACCACTCTTCAAGTCAATCTTCGAAAAAAAATTGGCCACACTTAAGCAATCCATCAGATCATCCATCCTTGGCAATGGAAATCTGAACCTGATGGTTATCTTATTGATCGCCCTCGAGTCAGTACACATCCTCTAGCCTCTGTCTTTCTTTAGACTGAGTACTGACGGAGCACCACACAGACTCAAGCTTTCCCTGACCAACCCTTTGTCCATCAAATCTTGGACTTGTCTTTTGACCTCCTCATTCTCCTGCGTCGTCAATCTGTATGTGACTTTGTTTGGAAAACTATCTCCTGGTATGATATCAATGTGATGACTCACACTTCTTATCGGTGACAACGAACGAGGTAGTTCATCCACTACTATGTCAGCAAACTCTTCCAGCAGTCCTTGAACCTCTTCTAGTAAATCATCTACTTTTGTATGGGTTAAGACAATCTTCGGCTTCCTGAACACAATGAATTGTGGTTCCTCCTTCTTCTTAACCTCTGTAAGAAGTTCCTTCCCACTCATGAGAAGTACATTGTTACTTACTTCAGGATTCACTTCCTTATATTTAATCGAAAACAGCATGTGAGTTCTCCCATTCTTATCTAGGGCGTATGTGTTCATTCTCCCATCATGAATCACATTCCTGTCATATTGCCATGGTCTTCCCAGCAATAGATGACAAACATCCATAGGAATGACATCACAGAGTATTTCATCTTTATACCCTCCTATTTTGAATTCAACTAAACATTGTTTAGTGACATTCACCTGATGTCCTTTTTGCAACCACGAAACTCTGTATGGGCTTTGTTAGTGTCAGAAGTCACTCCTGGATTGCTTGCAGGAGCAGAGCCTGACACCCATCAGTTTAATGTCACGATTTGTTTGAAAGGGGTGATCAAATGGAAGCAAACTCGGAACAATCGTCTCAACTCAGAAACTAGGCTAGGCATGCATGAACGAGTGAGGTCTTGATAAACTTCAAACAGTGAGTTGCAATAAAGGGTGAGTAGGGGGAAGACTTCATGAGAAGGGTGCAAGGGTTTGTTGTAGGCATCAAGCTTCTAACAGACTGTGAGAGCAGGCATCTGAAAATAAGATCTTCTTACTTCCAAATACGGGAAACCAGAGAAAACAACAATGCAACAATAAATCATTTATCATAACATAACTGTGTTAATCCATGCGAAGCATTCAATCAGGAACTCTCCAGCAAAAGATGAAACACAAATGGAAAAGGAAAATTGTTTGTCATAAAACAAGAAATCTCAAACACTGATACATAACCCAGCAAGCTAGAATGTTTTCTGAAACTTTACAGTCGGGAGCTTAGCTCTACCATCGATAGATAAAAAAATGGTGAAAACGCCTTCATATGCTCAGAACAACAACAACAACGGAACCGAGACATTGCATTGAAAGCTTTACGTCTACATCGCTTCTGATAGTCAACCTCTGAAAGATCATGCAACATATGTCAGACGCAATCTAACTCTTTGACAGTTCCAACGGCGAATCGACGTGCCTTTAATTCGTTGCCGTGCTCTCCCATTATGGTGGAGGCGATGTCTAACCACCACCAACCGCTTCAATAACTGCTTCGTTGGGATTGAGAACGGCTTGGCCAACTCAGCACTTTGGGATGTGGAACACTCCTCACGCTGCCACCTGGGCTAACTGAATGGATTGAAAGATGGACATGGAGGCCAGAAAAGAAGGCGGGGCTCGGTAACAGAGTGATAGGGTCACAACCACAGGGGTGAAGTGAGGAGAGATGAGGTGTGAGAGAGGTGGCAGGGGATGACACATGTGGCGGAAGATGATAAGTGGAAGGAACAGGACAAGGCCCAATGGGTGCACTTATGGTAGGAGGCTGTCGTGGAAAGAGATGGGACACATGGCAGGCAATGAATGGATTGGGAAAGGGACCATGTGGACCAAGAGAGGGGGAAGTGACAGATGTCGAAAGATGAGGAGAGGGCAGAAGGGTGCGAGCCTCATCGCACGAACAAGAGGAGGACAGGTCTACAAACTGACATGATGGGGAGGAGGCCCACTTTTCTAAATGCGGGGCATCTGATAATGATGGGGTTGCAAGAGCGTCATTGATCCGGGCACTGAGATATCGGTCATCAGAAAGCTGTGACCCCGATTCCGGACCCCCCCCGCTTAAAGGTAGAAAGGCAGGGGGGTCCAGAATTGCCTTTAACGCCGTTGATCCGGGTGCGCTGATCTGGATCGTTGGAGAGATGCGCCCTAGATTTCGGACCCCCCCCCTTTAAAGGTAGAAAGGCAGGGGGGGTCTGGAATTGCATCTGCACCGTTGATCTGGGCACCGCGATCCTCACCGTTCAAACTTGATTTTCATTTAATCATGGGTGCATTAACACCCGAACTTAGGACAAGTGGGTTTTTAACCCATTTCTTTGCATTCTAACCCCCTTACAAGAAATATCGCTAACAGGCTTGGATGATCAGTTGTTTCCAGCTCCATATTTTCTACCATCTCTGTAGAAACAAGATTATCCGTGCTACCACTGTCTACAATAACTTTTCATTTCCAGTCCTTGGTTTTGCACGCAGTCTGAAAAAATTTGTTTCTTTGGGTTGAACTCTCCACCTCTTTCTCTGGTGTCAAAAGAGATTTTCGCATCATTAGCGATCTTCCACCTTCAACATACTCTACTTCAACATTCTGCCTTTGAGCTTCGGCAATGTGATCCTCTCCACTTTCTTTCTTCTTGTCTGGACATTCATAAGACTTGTGTCCAGTCTTTCCGCATGTGAAGCACTTTATTACTCCACCTCTTCCTCTTCCTCTACCTCTGGTACGAGGAAAAATGTTGTTATCAACATACTCTCCTCTCAGGTCAGTATATTTCCCTCGCTGTTCAGCATATTTCCCTCGCTGTGAGCTTCCACCTCTCTCAGTTTGAGTCTGAGGTTTCTTCCATTATTCCTTAGGATTCCGGTTCCTATCCTGGGCAACTGATTTGCCTCTGGGCTTACTTCTTCCTTGGCCTCTTTGACCTTTCTTTCATCTCAACTTCTCTTTTGCATTTAGATCCATCTGATAAACATCTTCCACCGTTCGGATGGTCATCATGCTCATCTCATCCTGAATTTCGTATCTCAGGCCATTCATATACCTGGCAACTTTTTCATCATTACTTTCATGATGACCTGCTCTAATTTTTAGCCTGTAGAATTCTTCAGTGTATTCCTTTACTGTCATCAACTTCTGTCTCAAGTTCTGCATCCTTCAAAACAGAGTAATTTGATAATCTCTAGGAATAAATTTTTCCTTCATCTTTACAATAATCCGATCCCAGCTTTTGATCTTCTGCTTGCCTTGGCAACACCTATCAACTTGCAGTTCATCCCACTGCAATGCTGCATGTCCCTTTAATCTCATGACAACATGTTTGACCTTCTTGTCCTCTTCGACATCTTCATAATCAAAATACGTGTCTAGAGCTCTAATCTAGTCTAGAAGTTCTTCTACATCCAAGTTTCCCTCATAAACTGGAATGTTCATCTTGGCTCTTGCACTCATTCTTGCAATATCTCTAATCAAGCGTTCATTTGCTGCATCTTCGGCTGCAATTTATTCTTCTCCATGTCCAGCTTCATCTTCGTTTTCAGACTCACTGATATCTCCAACATCATCTCTGCATCGTTATTTTATTTCCACGTCCACAAGTCTGGTGCATATGTCGTGTAGATCTTTTTCCACCTCTGGATTCTGCATCTCCCTTTCCTCTTCCGGATCGGGTGTTTGTCTGTCCCTTCTCCTCGGCAGCATGGCTGAAATTCCTTCTCACTTTTCCTACCTGAAATATACAAACAAGAATCAGGCTCTAATACTAGATGACGCAGACGCAGACCCTATCTGCCCTCGGGTTAGCGGTCCACTACAGGATCGTTCTTTATTTCTACTGAGTTGAATCGGCTCTTTCAGATTCCTTGCTGGAATCTGCAAGTTTCTGATCCACGGGTCCTTTTACAGAATCTCCCCTATGCGAATAGCACTAGGCGCGAGCCCCTTTATCTCCTAACGAACACAATGCTATGACTAAGGTATTACTCAAATTCCCTTGTCGTAACTTCGCGACTTCACGGGTTCGTGAGTTTAGGCTCTCAATTCTTCCTCATCAAACTCACGATACTTGAAATAACGATATGGGTATAGCTCCCTACTATCAGTGCCCTCTGCACATGACCACTGGCTAGGCTTCCCACTAGCACTTCTCGCCTTTCGACACTTCGCAAGTCGAAAGGTTGGACTTTCGTCCCCTTATCTTACGAATCCCCGAGACACGAAAAGTCAACGGGGTGTTGACTCCCTTCAATGAACAACACATGTCTGTCTGTCTATTCCACAAGCCTACCTTGCGATTCTACCATGTGTTCCTTACGATCCACTTTGTATTTTGTCACTTCGCTCCCCGAAGCGCTACCTCCTTTGTATTACGACACCCGAGTGCCGAGATCCTGAATTCCTCTATGCTCCTTATCGCTGCTCGCGACTTCGCGAACCTTGATGCAAAGTTTTAGGCCCTTCAACTCATGAAACCCCAAAACACCGAAATGATTGGACTCTGACATGTGTCCAAGCACTAGCCCCACTATGAAACTTTCCACCTTATTTGGGGTCTCGGACTTCGCGATTTCGTGAATCCAAATGACGAAGCTTCGGTCCTTCGACCCACGAATTCCCGAAATGAACTGTCAACGGGTGATCCAACGATCCCCCTTGAGTTTAGATCCACAACCTGGGTTGCTCCTCCTGCTTATGCTTGTAGAACGCCCATAACCTTCGTGCTCCTCTACAAGATCTAACGACTCGCGAGATTTCACGAATTCTCCATGGAGAATTTCAACCGTCCTTCTCTCTTATGAGAAATTCTACGAATTTGATAAAGTATTTTTCCACAAAACTTAACCGCCTTCAACACAAACTTGCAATGCCTGCTTTCAACACCTCAAGGCACCAACCTTATGTGTTTTTCTTCAATGACTACAAAGACTCTATCCCTCCTGAGCTCTCTCCAACTCCGAGTCTTAAAGAATACTCCTACACGCACTCCTTGCGGCAAATCCTTCAATTACTTCAAAGAATTTGAAGTCCTTCGACTCTGTGCACTCCTTGCAACAACAGTCTCTCAACAGTCCTCTAAGTCTTACAAACCCTAAAACTACTCTCGGCCTTTGCACACTTTGCACGGCTCCTGTGACTAACTGCACTTCTGAGGAAATGAGAACAAAAGATATCCAATCTGAGCTTTCAGAGACAAACCTCTGAACCCTTTGTCAATGCACTCCTTGCGAACAATTTGACTGCACTCCTTGCAGGAACTCTTGCTCAGATAGAGAAACAATTGAAACTCATTCCTTACTCTCTCTTAGACTTCAAACACAAAGCATGAAATCATATACACAACATATAAAGAAAATGTATAACAGAAAGTGAACATCCATGAGCATAACATTTAACATGCATATACAGAGAAAAAACATGACGCCATTAATTTGAATCGAAGCTTTTCTATTAATTCAAATATATGTACATGGGTTCCTTCAAACTACAATTCTCTTCTCTCTTCTCTTCTATGCTCTCTCTTCACAATTATGTTGATGCTCATTGTTACAAAAGATACAATGAGGGTGTCTATATCCCGTTTCCCTCTTGCACTCTAAAACTGTCCAATATAGAATTAAATTCTATCTACCTACATTAACTACTATAAATGTCTTCTACCTACTATGGACGAGAGAGGATCGCTCAAGGTCATTTTACAATATTACAAGTATGCCTCCACTTAATGACTTCATTAATATTTCATAACATTTTCAAAATTTGTGCTGGGTGCTTTTCCATCTGTCTTTTATCTCCGCATTGGCTTGTTGTTGGCCCTCTTGCACGTACTTACGATGCTCTTACATCATACTCCCTCGCTTGAAAATTTTCATGGGCTTCTGTCCATGAGCTCACGCATGGTCTTTCCATGCTTTTGGATCTCTGTTTCATTCTCCCAGCTGGCATCTTCAACTGGATGGCCCCTCCATTTGACCAAATACTCAAAGTATTCTTTTCTTCTGGTCCTCTTGTTGACCCTTTTATCCAATATGCACTCCATCTATGGCTTTTCTGCAACTGGCATTAGTTTTCGCCACTGAACTTCTAGCTGTTCATCACCTACTTTTGCTTCCTGAGATTTATATGGGTAAAAATATGAGACATTGAATATCGGAGAAATTCCGATCCCATCGGGTAATTCAATATCGTAAGCATTTGCCCCAAATTTCTTCAAGACCTTACATGGCCCGATTTTCTTCATCTTGAGTTTATTATATGTTCCCCTCGGGAACCCTTCCTTTTTCAAATGTGCCAGAATTAAGTCACCAACTTCAAATTGAAGTTGTCTCTTGTGTTGATCTTCTCTTCGTTTATATTCCTGGCTTGAAATCTGTAATCTCTCCTTCACCTGGATGTGAAGTTCCTTCATCGCCTTTGTTAAATCTTCCGCACTAGCGCTCCTAGTCGCAGTCTGTTCTAGATCCTTCAGCTTACAAATTCCTCTCGGCTGCATGCCATAGAAAATATTAAATGGACTCTGCCCCATGCTTCTATTAATTGAGTTGTTATAAGCAAATTCTGCTTGCGGTAATATATTGTCCCACTGGCTGTGGTGTTCTGTCACCAAGCTTCTCAATAAGTCTCCTAGACTTTTGTTCATTGCTTCTGTTTGTCCATCCGTCTGAGTATGATAAGCTGAACTGAATGAAAAGTTAGTTCCCAAATTCTTCCATAAGGTCCTCCAGAAGTTTCCTATGAACTTAATATCTCGATCCAAAACTATGCTCCTTGGTAAGCCGTGAAGTCGAATGACTTCTTTGAAAAACAGGTTCACAATGTGAGTTGCGTCGCTGGTTTTCTGACATAGTATAAAATGTGCCATCTTGGAAAATATATCCAACACCACAAATATTGAGTCAAACCCTCTTTGTGTTCTTGGCAACCCCAATATGAATTCCATGGTAACTTCATCCCATGACTTCTCAGGTATGGGAAATGGTTGATAAAATCCTACATTCTGCCTCTTTCCTTTCGAATGCTGAAAAATTATGCATCTGTCCACAAATCTCTTAACTTATGCTCACATTCCTAGCCAAAAATATGACTCATTCAACTTTGTGAATGTCTTCTCATGACCGAAGTGTCCGACCAATCCTCCACTGTGCTTCTCCTTCAACAAATTCTCCCTCATGGAGCACTTTGGAATACAAAGTTGATTACCTTTAAACAACAATCCATCCTAGATCATGTATTCAACCCATTGGCTTCTATCCCTGAGAATTGGATTCTCATCTACTTTGTACGCCTCTTTAAAATCTGGATAATCTCTATACATGTCCCTGAGATCATCAAAACCCAATGTTTTGACCCTGAACTCCTGCAATAGCAAACACTTCCTGCTCAAAGCATCAACAACTTTGTTAGTAGTACCAGAAATATGTTTAATCAAAAAAGTGAAATTTTGCATATATTCAACCCATTTAACATGTCTTTGATTCAACTTCTCCTGTTGAGTCACAAATTGCAATGCATGATTATCGCTGTACAAGACAAACTCTTTGGGGATTAAATAATGCCTCCATTTCTTCAATGCCTGGATGATAGCATAAAACTCCTTGTCATACATGGAGTATTTTATATTGGCTTCATTCAGCTTCTCGCTGAAGTATGCTATCGACCTTTCTTCCTGGCTTAAGACTACCCCTATTGCAAATCCACTCGCATCGCATTTCACTTGAAACGTCTTTTGGAAATCAGGCAACACCAAAATTGGTTGTTCCGTGATCTTCCTCTTCAACAAATTGAAACTCTTTTCGACTTCTTCTGTCTAGTGAAAATATTTGTGTCTCTTCTTCACTGTGTCCATCATCGGTGGACTAATTCCACTGAAATTCCTAATGAATTTTCGGTAGAAACTAGCCATTCCGTGAAAACTTTGAACTTCAAAGATGTTCTTTGGTGACGACCAATTCTTGATTACCTCCACCTTATCTCGATCCATCCTCAACTTATCTGTAGAAATAACAAAACCCAAATAAATGAGTTTCATCTTCATGAATGAGGACTTCTTCATGTTTATCAACAACTTCTCCTGCTGTAACCTCTTCATCACTGTAGCCAAATGTTTCAGATGCTCTGCCTCTGTTTTACTGAAAATCAGTATGTCATCAAGGTACACAATGACAAATTTTTCAATGAAATCCTTCAGGACTTCATTCATCAACCGCATAAAAGTTCTTGGCGTGTTTGTTAAGCCAAACGACATAAAAATCCATTCATATAACCCCTCATTAGTCTTGAAGGATGTCTTCCATTCATCTCCTTCTCTCATGCGAATCTGATGATAACCACTCTTCAAGTCAATCTTCGAAAAAAATTTGGCCCCACTTGAGCAATCCATTAGATCATCCATCCTTGGCAATGGAAATATGTACCTGATGGTTATCTTATTGATCTCCCTCAATTCAGTACACATCCTCCATCCTCCATCTTTCTTCGGACTGAGTACTGTCGGAACAACACATGGACTCAAGCTTTCCCTGACCAACCCTTTGTCCATCAAATCTTGGACTTGTCTTTTGACCTCCTCATTCTACTACAGCGTCAATCTGTATGTGGATTTGTTTGGAAAAATAGGTCCTGGTATGAGATCAATGTGATGACTCACACTTCTTATCGGTGGCAACGAACGATGTAGTTTGTCCACTACTATGTCAACGAACTCTTCCAGCAGTCCCTGAACCTCTTCTAGTAAATCATCTACTTTCGTACGGGTTAAGACAATCTTCGGCTTCCTGACCACAATGAATTGCGGTTCCTCCTTCTTCTTAACCTCTATAAGAAGTTCCTTCCCACTCATGAGAAGTACAGTGATACATACTTCAGGCTTCACTTCCTTATATTTAATCGGCAACAACATGTGAGTTACCCCATTATTCTCTAGGGTGTATGTGTTCATTCTCCCATCATGAATCACATTCCTGTCATATTGCCATGGTCTTCCTAGCAATAGATGACAAAAATCCATAGGAATGACATCACAGAGTATTTCATCTTTATACCCTCCTATTTTGAATTCAACTAAACAGTGTTTAGTGACATTCACCTGATGTCCTTTTTTCAACCATGAAACTTTGTATGGGCTTGGATGATCAGTTGTTTCTAGCTCCATCTTTTCTACCATCTCTGTAGAAACAAGATTATCCATGTTACCATTGTCTACAATAACTTTGCATTTCCAGTCCTTGGTTTTTCACGCAGTTCAAAAAAGTCTGTTTCTTTGGGCTAAACTCTCCACCTCTTTCTCTGGTGTCAAAAGATATTTTTGCATCATTAGCGATCTTCCACCTTCAACATCCTTTGCTTCAACATTCTGCCTTTGAGATTCAGCAATGTGAGCCTCTCCGCTTTCTTTCTTCTTGTCTAGACATTCATAAGACTTTTGTCCAGTCTTTCCACATGTGAAGCACTTTATTACTCCACCTCTTCCTCTTCCTCTACCTCTGGTACGAGGAAAAATGTTGTTATCAACATACTCTCCTCTCGGGTCATTATATTTCCCTTATTGTTCAGCATATTTCCCTCGTTGTGAGCTTCCACCTCTCTCAGTTCGAGTCTGAGGTTTCTTCCATTCTTCCTTAGGCTTCTGGTTCCTATCCTGGGCAACTGATTTGCCTCTGGGATGACTTCTGCCTCGGCCTCTTTGACCTTGATTTCAACTCAACTTCTCTTCCGCCTTTAGAGACATCTGATAAACATCTTCCACCGTTCAGATGGTCATCATGATCATCTCATCCTAAATTTCGTATCTTAGGCCATTCATATACCTGGAAACTTTTTCATCATTACTTTCGCGATGACCTGCTCTGATGTTTAGCATGTAGAATTCTTATGTGTATTCCTTTACTGTCATCATCTTCTATCTCAAGTTCTGCATCCTTCAAAACAAAGTAATTTGATAATCTCCGGGAATAAATTTTTCCTTCATCTTTGCAATCATCCGATCCTAGCTTTTGATCTTCTGCTTGCCTTGGCAACGCCTATCAGCTTGCAGATCATCCCACCACAATGTTGCATGTCCCTTTAATCTTGTGACATCATGTTTGACCTTCTTTTCCTCTTCAACATATTCATAATCAAAATATATGTCCAGAGCTCTAATCCAGTCTAGAAGTTCTTCTACATCCAAGTTTCCCTCATAAACTAGAATGTCCATGTTGGCTCTTGCACTCATTCTTGAAATAGCTCTAATCAAGAATTCATTTGTTGCATCTTCGGCTATAATTTATTCTTCTCCATGTCCAGCTTCATCTTCGCTTTCGGACTCACTGATATCTCCAACATCAACTCTGCGCCATTGTTTTATTTTCATGTCCACAAGTCTGGCGCGTATGTCGTGTAGATATTTTTCCACCTCTAGATTCTGCATCTACCTTCCCCTTCCTCTGGACATCTCCCTTTCCTCTTCCGGATCGAGTGTTTATCTTTCCCTTCTCCTCGATGGCATGGCTGAAATTCCTTCATGCTTTTCCTGCCTGAAATATACAAACAAGAATCAGGCTCTGATACCAGATTGCACAGACGCAGACCCTATCCTCCCTCGGGTCGGCAGTCCGGTATAGGATCATTCTTTATTTCTACTGAGCCAAATCGGCTCTTTCGGATTCTCTGCTGGAATCTGAAAGTTTCTGATCCACAGGTCCTTTTATAGAAGCTCCTCTGTGCGAATAGCACTAGGCGTGAGCCCCTTTATCTCCTAACGACCACAATACTATGACCAAGGTCTCACTCAAACTCCCTTGTCGTAACTTCGCAGGTTCGTGAGTTTAGTCTCTCAATTCTTCCTCCTCAAACTCACGATACCCGAAATACCGATACGAGTATAGCTCTCTGCTGTCAGCACCCTCCACACGTGACCACTGGCTAGGCTTCCCACTAATGCTTCTCGCCTTTCGCCACTTCGCAAGTCGAAAGGTTGGACTTCCGTCCCCTTATCTTACGAATCCCCGAGACACGAAAAGTCAACGGGGTGTTTATTCCCTTCAATGAACAATGCGTGTCCGTCTGTCTATTCCATGGTACCACCTTGCGATTCTGCCATGTGTTCCTTACGCTCCACTTCGTATTTCGTCACTTCTCTCCCCGAAGCGCTACCTCCTTTGTATCATGACACCTCAGTGCCGAGATCCCAAATTCCTCTATGCTCCTTATCACCGCTCGTGACTTCGCGAACCTTGATGCAAAGTTTGTGGCCCTTCAACTCACAAAACCCCGAAATGCCGAAATGCTTGGACTCCAACATGTGTCCAAGTACTGGCCCCACTATGAAACTTTCCTCCTTATCTGGGGTCTTGGACTTCGCGATTTCACAAATCCAAATGATGAAGCTTTGGTCCTTTGACCCATGAATTCCCGAAATGAACTGTCAATGGGTGATCCAACGATCCCCCCTGAGTTTAGACCCATGACCTGGGTTGCCCCTCCTGCTTGTGCTTGTAGAATGCCCGTAACCTTTGTGCTCCTCTGTGAGATCTAATGACTCGTGGGATTTCGTGAATTCTCCATGGAGAATTCTGATCGTCCTTTTCTCTTCTGATAACTTCTACGAATTTGATAAAGTAATTTTGCACGAAACTTAACCGCCTGCAACACAAACTTGCAACGTCTCCTTTCAACACCTCAAGGCACCAACCTTCTATGTTTTTCTTCGACGACTGCGAAGACTCTATCCCTCCTGATCTCTCTCCAACTCCGAGTCTTAAAGAAGACTCCTTCACGCACTCCTTGTGGCAAATCCTTCAATTACTTCGAAGAATTTGAAGTCCTTCGACTCTGTGCACTCCTTGCATCAACAGTCTCTCAACAGTCCTCCAGGTCTTACAAACCTTGAAACTACTTTCGGCCTACGCACACTTTGCACGGATCCTGTGCCTAACTGCACTTATGAGGAAATGAGAACAAAAGCTATCCTATCTGAGATTTCAGAGACAAACCTATGAACCCTTTGTCAACGCACTCCTTACGGACAATTCGACTACACTCCTTGCAGGAACTCTTGCTCAGATAGAGAAACAATCGAAACTCATTCCTTACTCTCTCTCAGACTTCAAACACAAATCATGAAATCATATACACATCATATAAATCAAATGTATAACAGAAAGTGAACATCCATGAGCATAACATTTAACATGCATATACAGAGAACACACGCGATGCCATGAATTTGAATCGAAGCTTTTCTATTAATTCAAATATTTGTACATGGGTGCCTTCAAACTACAGTTCTCTGCTCTCTTCTCTTCTATTCTCTCTCTTCACAATTATGTTGATGCTCATTGTTACAAAAGATACAATGAGGGTGTCTATATCTCGTTTCCCTCTTGCGCTCTAAAACAGTCCAATCTAGAATTAAATTCTATCTACCTACATTAACTACTATAAATGCCTTATACCTACTATGGAGAAGAGTGGATCACTCAAGGTCCTTTTACAATATTACAAGTATGCTTCCACTTAATGACTTCATTAATATTTCATAACATTTTCAAAATTTGCGTTGGGTGCTTTTCCAGCTGTCTTTTATCTCCGCGCTGACTTGTTGCTGGCCTGCTTGCACGTACTTACGATGCTCCTACATCAACAACAAAGGTATTCCAACAGAAGACAAACACCTTCAGTAACCACTCACATAACTAGATCAAATATCAACACACCGATGTTTTCACGTGGTAAAACCCCTACAGGAAAACATCCATGGCCCCAGCCAACGCGGCCACTTGGAGCAATTTATTAATGCAAATAAAAAGATTAGAGAGATATTTTACAAGAGAGTTTCTCACAATCTATCATCGAAAAATGACCCACCATGCTCTTTAAATAGAGATCATGGACCAATCGGGTGTTAAGCCATGGATCAATGGTCGTTAATATCGAGGAGAGTATGAACCATCAGATCACTCTATGTCGGGAACATATCGTGACTGTCGGATTTCCTAACTACAAGTGCATACTAATGCATACTAAAGAAACACACTAACAAACACACTTTTACCTAATGACATATTATACCAAGTAGATCTTAACTAAATCCTAAGTGTCTAAATATCCTAACATCCCCCCTTAAGAACAACTTGGGATAGGATTGAATGATTTACAATAATGACACAATAGGAGAAGGAAGGAGGCATTAGAGCCTATCCCCCCTTAATGAAAACTTCCTGAACTCCTAACATAGATCGAATTTTGGAAAACTTCACTTCTGTAAGAGACTTTGTGAAAATTTATGCAACTTGATCTTCTGTAGGGCAAAAGAGCACTTCAATAACTTGATCATGAATGAGATTTCTAATGAAGTGCATGTGTAGCTTGATGTGTTTTCTACGCTGATGTTGAACTGGGTCTTTGGTGAGCTTGATGGCACTCTTATTGTCACACCAAAGGCTAGTTAGATGTTGGTGCTGGAATCCAAACTCTGAAAGGATCTGTCGAAGCCATAGGGCTTCTTGACTTGCATTTACCGTTGCTCGGTACTTTGCTTCTACTGAAGAAAGTGAAATATCATTTTGTTTCTTACAAGCTCAAGTGATAGGTCCTGAACCAAGGCTGGAAACATAACTTGCAATATACTTCCGATCATCGGGGTCACTAGCCCAATCTGAATTAGTGAAACCAACCAATAAGGGAGTCCCCCCTGAACTGTAATGTATCCTGAACTGAACTGTACCATGAACATATCGAAGTATCCTTTTAGCTGCTTTCCAATGGTTTTCATGGGGTGTTTTCATATATCAGGCAACAAGACCAACAACAAAGGAAATATCAGGACGGGTATGAGTCAAGTATAAGAGGCTACCAACTAACTGACGATACGGGGTGGCATCAACTTCAAGAGAAGTATAGGTGGAAAAAATCTTGACTCCGGAATGGAAGGGAGAAGGGGTTGGTTTATGATCGTCCATGTGAAAGCGATGAATAAGGTCACAAGCATACTTAGACTGGGAAATAAAAATTCCTTCATTGTTTTGAAAAACTTGGAGGCCAAGGAAATAGTGAAAAAATCCTAAGTCTGTCATTTCAAATTTCTTCTTAAGGCTGGTTTTCACATGATTTAAAAGTTTTGAGTCACTACCAGTAAGGATAAGGTCATCAACATAAAGGAAAATGATTATGATATGGCTTCCTACTTTCTTGATATAGACATTAGGATCAGAATGGCATCTAGAGAATCCAGTGGAAATAAGAAAGCTATCCATTTTGGCATACCAAGCTCGGGGAGCTTGCTTGAGACCATAAAGAGATTTCTTGAGGAGAAAAACAAGGCTAGAGTCATTTTGTACATAGCCAGGAGGTTGTTCCATGTATATATATTCTTGTAAATCTCTGTGCAAGAAGGTGGATTTAACATCCATCTAATGGACCTCCCATTTATGTGAGGCAACAAGGGCAAGAACAAGGCGGATGAAATTCATTTTTGCTACAGGGGAAAAGGTTTCAGTACAGTCAATTCCTTCAACTTGGGAAAATCCTTTGGCAACTAATCAAGCCTTGTGTCTTTCAACACTTCCATCTGATGCATACTTAGTTCTATATACCCATTTGCATCTAACAAGTTTTCTTCCTTTTGGAAGAGGTACAAGATCCCAAGTATTGTTTTCCATTAAAGAACGATACTCTTCATTCATTGTTGTATCCCAATTTGGATGACCTGAGGCTTCTGCAAATGTCTCTGGATCATGAGTTTCTGAAAATTGATCCAAAAGAGAATAGGCTCGCTGGAACTATGAACGTGTCCGACGTTGATCTGAAGGATCACCGACAAGATCACCAGTTGCTTCTTGTGTTGAACAGACCCATCGAGGAAGCGGTGGAGCTGGTGCTGGTTCAAGTTCAAAGGACTCATCTGGAGGAGGGTGAGCAGGCGAAGGTGGATTTTCATCCTCACTGTCATCATTTGAAGAAGAAACTAGATCATAATAAGGCACAAATTCCGAAGATGGCTCGTAGGCTGAAGAAGGCACAATTGCCGAATTAGGCTCATAGGCTAAGAGTTGTTCATCAAATTTAACATCTCTTTTAATAATAACTTCATTACAATGTGATTTAAGAAGTCTGTAACCTTTGACATCTTCAGAATAACCAACAAATATACACTTCTCACTTTTAGGCTGCAATGCTTTCCTTTTCTCATCAGGAATGTGGGCCCATGCTATACTGCCAAATACATGGAAGTGACTTACATTTGGATTAATTTTAGTCCAATCTTCTTCCGGTGTTATATTTTTAAGAGCCTTTGTGGGAGTGTGATTGACTATGTAATTTTCACAGTTGATTTCTTCTGCCCAATACTGTAGACTTAATCCCTTAGATTGGATCATACAATTAGCCATTTGTTTTAATGTGTGGTTCTTTCTCTCAGCAACACCATTTTGTTGTGGTGTATATGGAACAATGTGTTGAATTTGGACGCCCTGTGTAGTGGAGTAACTTGTAAAATTATTGTTCACATATTCACCTCCATTATTTGTTCTTAACCTTTGAATTTGATGTCCATATTGCTTTTCTACAAGGGTCTTCTAGGACAAAAACTTTTCAAAAACTTCACTCTTGAGTTTTAAGAAGTAAACCCAAGTACATCTTGAAAAGTCATCAATTAAAGTTAAGAAATACTTGCACCCATAAAAAGAAGGAGAAGAAAGTGGACCACACAAATCACTGTGAACAAGTTGCAAGGGACCTGAGGTGTGCCAAGAAGCACGTTTGTCAAAACTGTCCCAATGATGTTTGCCGAGAACAGAACCAACACAAACACCATCTCTGCATGAAACAAGAGGAAGACCAGTCACGATCTATTGATTACATAGTTGTTGCAATGAACAATAGTTTAGATGACCAAATCGTTCATGCCAAAGTTTTCTCAAGTCATTGCTATGAGCAACAAAAACTGATGAAAAAGCTAATGACCCAAAGTTGTCAAGCTTGTACAACCTGGTAATATCATCAACAATTCCAGTTGCAAGAACATGCTTAGGATCTTTTAGATCCTTGATTACAATTTGGTGAGGTTAAAACTCGACGGTTTTACCTTCACCTGAATGAGTGATTTGATATAATGATAGAAGGTTACAAGAAAGATTTGGAACACATAATACATCATTGAAATGACCATTTTCTACCTGAATTGTTCCAGATCCTACAACACTAAGAGATCTATCATCATCAACAAATATTTTCTTGGTGTTACATTCATTTAGAGTAGAAAATATGGCTTTATCCTTAGACATATGATAAGATGCTCCTGAATCAATAAGCCACTCATCAGAAGAAGAAGTAGCAGTAGAAGATGTATTGAAGGAAAAACCATAAGCAGAAAGTGCATGTCCATGAGAAGAAGAAGAAGAAGAAGAAGAAGAATCAATACTGATGTTGTGCTTCTTCATCGTTGCTTCTAAGGCTGCCATCTTCTTGAAACATTTGGACTCATCATTACCATCTTTATTACAAAAGTTGCAATGTCTGTTAGTATTCTTACTTTTATATTTTGATCCTTTGTCACCATTAGGAGCTGAATTTGTCTGAGTGGGTTTGGGACCCTTAGGTTGTTTGTTGTTGTAGCGAGGATGTTTCTTCTTGGGATACTTGGGTTTATCTTTCTGATGGGCAACTAAGGCTTTGTTTGAGGTACCTGTAGTGTTGATCACTCCAAGTTGTACAAGATTATCTTCCTCTCTAATAAAAGAATCATAAAAGGACTCAAGAGTGGGTTTTACATAAG
Organism: Picea mariana; assembly: GCA_032191745.1. NCBI lineage: Eukaryota > Viridiplantae > Streptophyta > Pinopsida > Pinales > Pinaceae > Picea > Picea mariana. Next base: position 150,497 of record JASDQU010736713.1, on the reverse strand, counting down.
CTTTCTCTAGATCCTCTTTCATGGCATAAAAGGTAGATACAAACACAGAATAAGCACTACCTATCTTAGAAAGAATAAGATATATGCAACGTTGTTATTCCATTACTATATTACATTCTTCACATAAAATTATGAGTGTTTTAAACTTAGATAGATAGCCTCCAAGGCAAGAAAAATCACTTGGACTCAAGGTCAGTATTTGGTTTTCTAACTGGTGTGCTCGAATAATATTGAGTTTACCAAACACAGATTCAATCTTGTTCCAAGCTTCTTCGGGGTCATCAATTCCTTGAAGGTGGTAACTTAAATCACGAGAGATGGAAATTACGATTAGTCCACGTGCTTCGTCATTCCTATTATCCAATTTGGATTTCTTATCATCATTAGTGGGGGTTTTTTCCTCTCCCAAGGTAATCTGGTACAGGCCTTTACCTCTTAATAAATCTTTCATATGGGATTTCCATTGGAAGTAGTTGTTGCTGGTAAGCAAGACATTACTTATAGAATCCATATTAAATATGTAGATAATGCAGATTTAAAAACCAAAACTAATGATTTGGATGGAAGGATATCGAAAATTTATGCGGTTTTAAAATAAACAACACTGAAAATGGACTTCCGATGTGAGAGTTATGCCCTTTAAAAAAAAGGCATAAACGGTAACCAAATAACCACGTGATAGCGTAAGCTACTTTATGAAGTGACCCACTTTTATAAAGAGAAGTGGGGATCACTTTTACAATGAAGTTACCTTATAACAGAAAAGTTGCATGCAAAATAAATAACTCTAAAATAAAATATAAAGCTACTTATAGTGATTCACTTTTATACTTGAAGTGAAATGCACTTTACAATTTTTAGCATGAACTTTTTCAAAAAAAGTAACAAAAGAGAGACTTGAACTCAAGACCTCTTACTTAATAAGGCAAGTTTTAACCAAATGGTATCGCAAAACATATTGTAATGTTCAGAAGGAGGATTGGGTGTGTTTTTGTTGTTGTTGTTGGAGAGCATGCTAAAAAAAAACTCTTTTCACACAAGAAAAATATTCCACTTCTCGATGACAACAAGGGTTAGATCTCGGTTAGCTTACCCGGAAGATGCACCTTTTCCTATCTGTTTCTAATTTTCCAAGATCACACAGGGCGCGGAATAAAGATAATACATAGATCTAAAAGAGTAGCAACCCAAAAATAAAAAATACAAAACGAAATCAAATCAAAATAAAACTTTGCAGAAATTAAAAAAATGTGTATTTAGGCTTTATACCTTTGGATCTGACTGTAATGGCCGTATCTTGGGCAAACAGAAACCTTTTCGAGTGAAAAAAAAAGTGTTCCTAAATGAAAAGAGTGCTCCGGACGCAATTGAATAGTCCACTCAGCCCAAAAATGTATGAAAATTATAGAAAATGGAGATGAGGCAAATCGTCTTCATGATCTCGATCTACAACAGGAGAGGGTCTTCAAACAGGCTATGATACCATGTTTGACAACACAGGTATTCCAATAGAGGATGAACACCTTCAGTAACCACTCACATAACCAGATCAAAGATCAACAATCCAATGTTTTCATGTGGTAAAACCCCTACGGGGAAACATCCACAGCCCCAACCAATGCGGCCACTTGGAACAATTTATTAATGCAAAGAAAAAGATTACAAAGAGATTTTACAAGAGATTTTCTCCCAATTGATCATCGACAAATGATCCTTCATGCTCTTTAAATAGAGATCATCGACCAATCGGGTGTTAAGCCACTAATCAATGGCCGTTAATATCAGGGAGAGTATGAACCGTCAGATCACTCTATGTCGAGAACATATCATGACCATCGGATTTCCTAACTACAAATGCATACTAATGCATACTAAAGAAACACACTAGGAAACACACTTTTACCTAATGACATATTAGACCAAGTAGATCTTAACTAACTCCTAAGTGTCTAAATATCCTAACATGTTCTGCATTACAAAACTCTTCACATGACGTTTTCCAAAAATAGACAAAAGGCACATCTGGCTGCATCATTATCGTTGTAATCCGCTACGGGGATTCGGTCATCGATCAGGTATTTGGGTGGACAGGTGCCTTTCAAAGTTCCACTGTCTACTATAACGACTTTTTTTTTTCCGTCGCGCACTCATTTTCCGGGGGAAGTGTGCACGACAAGTGGCTATAGACAGTTGCGGACGTTATTAAAATGGAAAATGTCTTGGGCGATGTCTCCTTCAAAATTATCAATATTTGTTGTCTATTTGCAAATAAAAGAATGAAATCAACAAATATTATTTCTTATTCTTGCTAGCGAGATCTGGGTGGGCTATCTCTTCGATCGCTTCACATTATCTGGAGTGTTTGGCATACCTTTCTTTCGATGGCCGCTGTGTTTTGTGCAGTTGTACAATCATATCCTATGCCTCTCGGAGCTGTCTCTTGAGCCACATCATGTTCCATTCACAACCCTATGATGTTGATGCTTCTGTGATATTTGTTGCGAGTTGTTGTCTCAACTCCCTATTTTCTTGGTACATCTTAGCGATGGCTAGCTTCGCTTGCTTCAGTTGCTGTGATGTCTCTTAATTATTTGAGCCCATGACACCCATATCCCTTGTTCTTCTCCACTTCCTCGACTGGTACTTTCCAAAGAATCCAGGCAGACGATGCACATAAGTAATTGTTCATTGATTGGTCATGCGTGCGGCTCATCTGAGATTCAATTTTCCCCAGCTTCCTTGTTCTTCCTTGGTTTGCCCCTTCTCTGAGGTATCTGTTGTTGGGGAGACAAGACTTCTACTGTCCCTCCTTGCTGGGTATTTCCTTCCACTCCAAGTTCGGTGCAGTGTGATGTCATCTTTCCCATGGGTAAATGAAAAATCCCCCTTTGATCTTTGGGGATGCCTGTTGTGAGCTAGAATGAATCCCAATCACTATGGGGCTCCGGTCTAGTGATCCTTCCACTATGTGTACCCTTCTTCATGTTTTGAGAGGTCTCCATGGCGCAATCGATGTCTATCTTGCGCGCAGTATATCGTGTGAATGCCTAAGATGGAGAATCCAATTGACCTTGGCCTGCGAGAAACCTTACAGACAGAATCTGGATCTGATCTTATGAACAAAATGGATGTAGAACCTCTAGGATTTATAACAAATCGAGCGAAAATAAAATACATGCCAAAGAATACCAAATTCATGGTGACTAGATGTTTCGAATCGAACCAAAGATTTTCCATAACACATCCCTCTATGTAAAGTACATGCGATAAGGGTTGTAGGGCATAAATGATGCGAACGCCGCAATTTTTCATTCCTTCGACCTCCATGATGAACTGATAATAGTTACAGCACCTGTTGACGCAACCTCCATTAACTACTTGACTCAAATTGGGGCACGTAGAAACTAACTTTGACAGGACCCGACTTTATGGGAACAACATGCCCGTACCATTCATGTATGTTCAAATCTGACATCCCTTCCTGTTTCGAAGGGCCAACCGACCACTTTCTGACTTCAACCATTTCATTTCTACGTACCTAAATTCACGTGTTTTGACACATGGGCTATAACTCGAATGAAAACCAACTCTGATTGAAAGAAAAATGGTGGCGCTAACAAGTCGTACACTAGATTTAATAGGTCATTGAACCACCTAGACTTTATAGAAGACCCACAACATTTAGATCCATGATACTGTTTTGTTACAAGACCTGTGATGTTAACATATATATAGCATGTTAATGTCAAAAATATTTTTTCACCAAACGAAGTATGCCAAATACAATTACAGATATAAAAAAATCAATAAACATTCTTACCAAAGACAACTTCTAGTCCTGGATAATCATGCATGATGTATGCACATATGCCATACAACACAAAATACCTCTCCATTGACATGGCTATTGATACATCATATACATGTATCCCTTTCCATAATTGTTTAAATTCATCTATAAATGGTTGGAGGTAGAGATCCATTCTCTTCACTTGTATTCTACCTAGGACTATAAGATCCAACATAAGATGTTCATTATTCATAGACAACCATGGGGGGATATATTTATTGATCACTACCACTGGTTGGTGTTTTGGAGGGAATACAAGTTAACTCCATCCATAGATATGCGCAATTGGATGCTTTGTACTTCATCCTTGAATTTATCAGGCCATGTATCCCCTATATGCTTCATTGATATTGAATCTATTGGGATTCACATAACTCCTGGCTAAATTCTATGTGATGCATGCCACCCTTGCAACATGGATAATTGTTTGCAATGAAAGAGACTTTGATTCCTTGGAATTATAGGCATGTGCCTCAATATTTTATGAGGAGGACCATGTTCCTTACACTTGATTTTTATTTATAGTAACTATCATGCCAACATTTTGGACATATGTCTTTGTCTGCATATTCATTTCTATACAGAATACAATGATTCAAACATGCATGGTATGATATTTACTCAACACCCAACATTTTCAACATTTTCTTTGACTCTATGAAGCTATCAAACAAGTTATTATCACTTAGAATTACCTTATCTTTTAATAGCTTTCAATTAGTGGGAAATATAAATTTATACTGTCATTAAGCATGAATAAAATCAACCATTTTCGTCCTTCATTATGTGACAAGATTCGTTAAAAATTTAGGGGAATTAATGGTTAGTTACCTCAAAAGTTTCATGAAACAGACATCTTACATACCATACATCAATTTCAAGTTGTACTATAACACTGTTGTCCCTAGTTGGGTGGATCTTGAAAAATCTTGTGTTGGACCAAATAAAGGGATGGTGGAAGCATATTTTAGGATTTCGTAGAGGGTATATATGACATTGACGTCATCTCCTAGTTCATTTTGTTGGAATGCATATAAAAACATTCCCTCCATGGCCTAGGTATCCCACAACAAATCATACATACCAACTTCTATAACATTTATTTCATCCCCAACATGTGAAGAACTAGTGCTACTATCGAGGTTTTGAATTGGTGACTCATGACATAGTGGGAATTGAATAGGTGGTTGTTTCAACCATTCTCGGTATTCTTCCTCTCCGAGCTCTTTTCTATTAGTATCAAGCTCGCGACATGACATCATAGTGAGGTGCAATGTTAGATGGTAGATAGGTCGCTCATCATGAGTCCCAATTGTAAAAATATTGAAAATTACATTGATAATATTAGTAGCACAATGCTTTTAACATGTTCAAGCATTATACCAAACATGTATTAGAAGCATGGATATTTTTTTCCCAATAATAAACATGAAACCAACCCATTATAAAAAAAATGTCGAATTAAGCAATACATTTACATTAGTTCCATCGAAAATCCAAAAATACAGTTATTCAAACATCTTTTTCTTATGGCCTACGAGGTTGTCCACATAAAAGAGATCAAATTCACAGTGTAATATTGTTGACCAAGGTTGGTTGCTAGAAGATGGAATGTTAGTATTGGTAGGGTAAATAAGCTATACATTTTCATCAAACATCTTCTTGTGGTATATTTCTCCTAATAGGATCTTGTGGAATTTTGGGACCACAGGATTATCTTGAGAATCTGAACTCAATCATGAATATTTATCCTACAAAATTCAATGAAAAATGATTAAACTACACCTACATACATAACACAAATTCAATGAGATAAATGAAGTATCAATAAAATATAGACGTACTACAATCGACATGAAATAACTTGAAGGAGTTCCAAATATATGAAATGAGGCAATGCTGGAATATGAAGAATTGGCCATTTGATATTATAATTATTTTTTCCTCCATTTGAGTCAAAAACCATCATATTGGATAGTATAGAACAATCTAACTTCAAAAATAAATTTGAATAAATTTTATAACTTGACCACACACTTAAAAAATCATTTTTTTTTCTACAATATCATTATTTTTTTTACCTAGCTATACAAGAAATCTCAATCTGGCTTTAGAAAATCTAAAAACGTTACTTGATATCTGAAAATATCCTCCTCAAACATAGAAAATGTTGATTTGAATCTCAACCCCTCTCTCATTCTCTTCCTCCTTCCCTCCCCTTCTCTCCCTATATCCCCCTCCCCCCTCTCTCTCTTGCATATACCCCTCTCTCCCCCTCAATCTATATCCCCATCCCTTTCTCACTCACTATATCCCATTCACTCTCTTCCCCCCCCTCTCTCCCCCACTACTATTCTTTATTATTTGGAAATGTATCAGTGAATATGTATAAACAAAACACATCGGTGTGTTTAATTGAGATAAGAACCAAAGACAAACCTTATTTATTATCTCCACAAAGAAAAACCTCCACAAACTTTAAATATGGATGTTTTCATTTGCATTATGCAAATTTAACTGACTTACAATGCATTATTACTTGCACACTTCCCTGGTGAATTATTAATTATATGTAGCACCGATGTGTTTCAAAATTTCAATTAGTGTGTTATGCATACTGCGCTAGTGCGCTAAGAATGACATAACGTACTAAAAAATGTATCTTCTGAAGAAAAATAACGACACATGCGTTTATCATCAATGGGCCGAAATATATAACAAAAAAATGAGTTGGAATTTGAGTTTTTTTGTTTATAAAGGAAAACTCTATTCATTGTTTTATTGTTTTCCAAATTTTAGTGAGGATATTTTTGCATCAGAGATTTATTAGCAAAGATTGGGTGGATTTTTTTTGAAGAGCCAAATTCAAGGGGGAGTACGGTAGATCACATAGAAATCTGCAGAGGTGAAATTTTAGGTATATGATTTTATTCTATTAATCATCTTTATCATTCTCCTATTTGATTCAATCAATTTTCAGTGCATTCCCAAACAAAAAAAAGGTTTCATAGTTACTTTAAGTATTAGAAACCCTAATTTTCTCACTGTTCTTTTTCTTTCTCCATTTATATTTCACAAGAATAAGTTTTTTTAAGCACAATTTATTTATAGGGTTTGGTTATTTATATAAGGACATTTCCTATATGTTGTAATGAAACCACTCATTTCATTGGAACCTAAACCGTCATGTCGTTGTCGGGTTTTTATTTTTATTTTTAAAAATTCCTTTGTGGTGACCGTTGCACTCTATACATAGTAAGCGCACTTGAGCATTTTGTTTTTGTAAACAACACCTCTTTATTTAAATTTGAAATATTATTAAAAATATTTTTTGCAGTCGACGCTAGGTGTTTTACCGAAACACACAATGGGGAACATTGTTTACAAACCGCACCATTGAGTTTGAAATGGAAAAATTACTATTTTTATATGGTAATCACCATTTATTAAATTTATTTAGCACTCTACGATGTGTAGTAAATAGCACTTAGGAATCTGTTCTTTTCTTAATTCATAAAGCACCGGCTAAATACAAAAAATTGTAAAATGTTTTGAATTTCAAAACACACTACTATACTATACCGATGTGTATATGTATGTGTAACGTGCCAGTGTGTATAAATATTGTTGACACCCCGACGTAAATTATCTTAATATACACACTAGGATATATTTTTTTTAAATAATAATTTTTTTATCTATTTTTTTCTAGGGAGATTTTGAAAATTCCAAGGGACAAAGAAGGGGAAAACATAGACATGTTGGTAGGGATGTCCAAAAAAGTGCATAAGAAGATGTTAAAATAAATGAACATAATTTCATCGCAAGAGGAGCTATCCCAACTACAATGTGCATCATAGGTATGTAATAAGTTTTTTATTAGTTTATGTACATTGAATTTAAGTATCCCGTGAAATACTAATTTTCAATTGTTTTGTTGTAGAAAAGAAAAAAATAGAATCCATTCATCACATAATATAGGACGATGAGGGTTAAATAAATTGATTATAAACTTAGTAAGTATTTATGTTTTCGACTTTTTTTAAGATTTCATGTTTGTTGTGATCTTTATATTTAAATAATTAATTTACACTTGTCCATGGATGTCTTCTACCCGGTTCTAACATAAAAAGAGGAGCCAACCCATAAATTGATCAAAAATGGGTTAAGTATGGGTTGCAAGTATATGTTGAAGAATGGAAGTTTAATTGAACAATTTGTAAGTAGATATGTTGTTTAACTTTCATTGTTTAATAATTAATGAAAAAACAAAAAAAAATATATTTATTATATCGACTATACTTTGCCATGTCATATTAAACATGCAGAAAACAAAGTATGGATTGCAAACATTAGAGGAGATTTTTAGAGAATTCATGAAGCATGACTTTGAAATAATGTGTATTGTTTATGAAAGACATGGTGCTAATGTATGTTTTTTATTTACACGATCATGTATATTCTACTATATATATAAATATAGATATACTTATTACAATTTATTTACATGTTTGTTAAAAAACAAGTCGATCATCAAGAAAACATCATGTTAAAAAAACAAAGTACAATATCACCTACAAATGAGGAAGAAATGAGGCATGCATGCAGCTTGAGAAATGTCAACAGTTCAACTGATGAATGACAATCAATATAATTGAATGTTAATGCAAGTTGTATGTTTTGGAATATTTTTCTTTGAAAATTAGGGATTTTGTTTAATGTAATCAACATATTGTCTCAATTGCATGAGGACATGTTACCAATAATTGAACAATTACAAATTGGTTTCGATTTGATCATTGTGCTAGACCTTTACATTGTCCCTTTTTGTATGACAATGGGTGTTAATCCCTAATATTGGATCATTA
>JASDQU010736713.1:111791-134156 GCA_032191745.1 Picea mariana | reverse complement strand
ATCCTGTCTTTAATGAAGGGGGGGGGGGTCTGGAATGGTGTGTTATTAGTGTGGTACCCCTTGCTTGTCGTGTCACCTTTGGTATCGTCCTCCCCGTTGCCACCTATTCTCCACCTACTGCTTCCCTCTTTCCCTGTCATCTATCCAACTTCCCTCTCTCCATCCACATGGCACCTCCTCAGCTCATTGTCCTCTCATCTCCTACCATGTGTCCCCCTCACTCCCAGTCACCTCCACCTATACTCCCGCACTCCATGCTCCTTCCTCCTCTGTCTTATTCAGACCGCATGGCATTCCTCAGCTGATGTCACGGCTCCCATTTCCTCTCCATCACCTCCACAGTGTTCATGCCTTCAACCCACATCTCACCCTCATCCACATCTACCATAGGGGTCCCCTCGTAGCAGTCCAGCGGAGCAACATCCACAGAAGGACCATTCGGCTGATCCAGGTGGCGCCATTAGGAGACCTCCACGTCCCAGAAGGCAGAGTTGACCAAGGTCGTCCCTAGTCCCAAGAATGTAGTTATGGGGGTTGTTTCTGGTGGTTGAGCGTCATCTCCACCATAAAGAGGAAGGTCTGGAAAAGGATAATTCACATGACTCACCTGTAGAAGGACAGTCCGAAATCTGATGGTGTCTGTCATAGGCGCACAATCATCCTGAGTCTGCATGGGTAGGCTGACAGAAGCCATGCAGATGTAATGATTTTATTGCAGCGTCTTATTTTTTCTATTGTTGTTTTTTTTGAGTATATGTAGGCATTTTTGCCATTTTTGTAAGGGTCGATGGTGGAGCTAGGCTCTCGTTCTGTAAGTTTTGATGACGTGCTGGTCGCTCTAGTTAATGTATAAGGCATTTGAGACTTCTTACTTTATGGATGTTAGCCTCTTTTTCCATCTCTTTGTTTACTGTGTTAGAACAACTCAGAATTGGAGGATCCAGTTGAGTTGTGTTGTTGTAGGATGATGTAGGTTGGATCACTGCAACAGTCGCAACGTTTCTAATCAGGTCTTGTGTTTTCTCAACACTGGAATGGCTTGGAATTGGAGGATCCAGTCGAGTCACCCTTCAGCTCCTTGAAACTCTGGACCAAGAGGATCTTGGCTTATGAGTTTTTCTCCCTCAAGCTGTCAAAGGCCTGTCGCCTGAAGCAGTCTTGCTCACCCTTCTCACAAGTCTTCCATATACCACCCTTTAAGAAATTTACTAATAGAAGTTGGATCAAGACCTCCCTTGCTTTCTACATACCATACCCTGGTTCCTGAGTCAATGCTGCTTTCCTGGGTCTCTTTCCATTCGAACACCCCCATTTATTAAATCATGACATTAAAAACTGATCGGCATCGGGCTCTTCTCCTGCAAGCAGTCCAGGAGTGACTTCTGTTGCCAACATTTCTGGCACCGTTGTCGGGGATGAAGTTGAAAATTTTCCCCGAGATTGAACGACATTGAGCCTCTGACTCTGAAGGTGCATCAGACATTAGAGCCCTCCAAGATTTCTACTGTGCACCTGGCAACTCCATTGTTTCCACTTCACTGTTTCAGCTGTGGCTACTATTAGCACACCTGAAAGCTGACCCCGAGGAGCTTTCTTGAGAAGGTTTCATGCAGCTGCCTTCTCAGCCTGGGAAGTTTACTAGGGTAATGACAATGTCGAGATTTTGCCTTTGATGGTGAACAAGGACCAGGCATATTCGAAGCTGTGCATCTTTCACCTAGTGACTCCATGATTTGAGGATCGATTGGTGACTCCACTGGTTCGATATGGAGAAAATTCTAGCTCGCAGGTTTGCTCCTTTTAATTTTTCTGCTATTCCTGGTTTTCCTAATGTTGTCCCTTCTCTGCATGAATAGGGCGATTATTTTCCCATATTTGGAAAATGTGAAGATGACAACCTTGCTCAGCACCTCAGTGATTTTCATGAACTCATGCGTCAGTGGGAGATACATCATGAGGATGTATTATTGAAAATGTTCATGTTCTCGTTAGCAGGGGATGCACGTAAATGGTATCATTCTTTACCCCCTGCTAGCATTTCTTCACTCTCAGAGTTTCATGTAGATTTCATCACCTATTTTCAGGATTTTTATCCCTCTGAGTTAATTTGTCATAACTGTGGTGAGGGATACCACAACTCTTTACAAAATGAAGCTATTTCTGACATAGGCTGTGAGGATGATCCTGACGACCTAGATCATAAATCATTCCTTTCTCCTCCCCATTCGTCTACATTAGAGGAGAGTTATGGAAGTGATGAAGATCCCAGGGAGGAAGAAGATACCCTGAGTGAGTTGATGGAGCATGTGAAACATCTCTCTGTCCAATTAAAAAAGTTGAAGTCTGAAGACTATGTAGAGGATTGTCCAGCCTTGGAAGAAGATGCTTTGAGTAAACTAATGGAGCAGGCGATACCTACCATTTCCCAATGTGCAAAGTTGGAATCTGAGGACAATGGGGAGGATTTTCCAGTCTCCAAGGAAGATGTTCTAGGCGGCTCTTTCGAAGAGATTATTGAAGATTTCATAGATGCATTAACATCTGCCCCTGATAAGCCTACTGTCTCAGATCAAAATGGAGAAGAGGTAGTTGTGGAAGAGGACTATTCTCTTTTTCTTCACGAGATTTCCCATGATGTATTTACATTTGGGATTGAAAAGGAGGATCTGGAGACTATTCCTTTTTTACAAGATGAAGAAGTTTGGTGCTCACCCATCTTTAACGACTATTCAGTTGAGGAGAAGCAGAGCCCCACATCACAGATTGATGATTGATGATTGATGACCTGGGTAGCAGCCAACCCATGTATGACAGCTATGAATTAAGTTTTGAGCTGGACACCCAGGACATCCAAGAGAAGGTCGCAGAACCTTGTCCTCTTCTCACTAAGGAAAATTATCACGAGGAAATCAACCATCTCAGTCTTTCAGGAGATGTTGAGCAGTACGAGGAAGAGAAGAATTTACCCAGGGGGCCTGTTTATGATGAATATGAATCTGACTCGGGGGAGAGAAAAGAAGAGGAAAAAGAACCAGCGGAGCAGTCTGCCTTTTGTTCAGAGCCAGTCAGCGAGAAGCCACCGCCTGAGATCATCGAGCCTACTTCAGTTATTCACCCGCCTGTGCTTATCAGAGATATTCGGCCACACGTGAACAACTGTGTAGCAGAAGAGGCTGTCTGTCGCCAATTTCCTGGAATTGGCCACTCATTCAATGACCCTGTCATCGAATACATGGAGTGGAATTTCCCTTATGCTTTGGAGCTGCCATATCCCATCTCAACTTCAGCCTATAAGGAGAAGTTGAAGAGTAACCGTTCTGCTGTCACGGTTACATCAACTGTTTGTGATCACTGACAGAAGGAAGGAGCTTCTATCCAGGAAGCTGCTTGAATGGCTATGGTGGAAGTCTTCTTTCACCTAGCCCCATGTAAAATATTTTACTAGCATTAGGATTGTACATAAACAAGATCCTTTGAGCATGTAGCTTTGTTTGTTTTGATTTACTTTTCGGCCCGTATTCTTAGCAGCGGGATGTCTTGAGCTTGACTCCATAGCCCAACAACAAGGCACTAAAACTGTGGAATGAGTCCTTAGAGAATCACAGGAACGAATCTATCCCCCATGGAGCCTAATGTTAACATTAATTCTTGTCTTAGGCATCAGAGCACCCAGGTCAGCAGGTTGCACGAAGAGCGTCCAAGCGTAGCACGTAAAACCCCATTTCAGGTAAAAATTAGTGAGCGGGCGAATTTATGTTTTTAGCGACCGAGATCCATCTATGGAACAGATCAATGGTCAACGGAATTTCAGGGATATCCAGTTTCCTGTGATTTAGCACAAGAGATAGTGCCCATAGTTCAAAGATAAATTTAGGTCGTCCGATTCAGTTGGGGCAGGTGGCAGCCAGACGACGTTTTGAGAATCAACATTTCAAGATACAAGGGACCTCCCATCCACTGCAGCAGAAATCGCCGAAGTGTGAAATGCCGATAAGTGCCTTTGAGGCTAAGCCCATGGTCCTAGCATTCGGTCATGCCAAGCGAGCTTGGGAATGGAGGTAACCCCCTTCTTAGTGACAAAGCCATCTTGGTCGTTCATCTGAAGGACATGCAGCATAATATCTGAGCCACAGGTGGGGTCTTTCAGGATTTTCATGGTCAAAGCACCGAAGTCATCTAAGCCTTTCATATATAGAAGAAGCTCGGGCATGCTGGAATTTAAAAAGGGCATGGATCTGGGCAGCTAGAATCTGCATGCTTAGATCTATAGTAAGGAGTAGATTCCGGAGCCCCCTTTCCATTCTACCTTTAAGTGAGGGGGGGGGTCCAGAATCGAGCGCGTAACTCTCCAATGTTCAGGATCAGGGTGCCTATATCAATGGCTGAGGCTTCATTCTGGACCCCCCTTGCCTTTCTGCCTTTAATCAGGGGGGGGGTCCGAAATCGGGCGCACAACTCTCCAACGGCTAGGATCAGGGCACCTAGATCGACGATGATCAGGCATTTTTGGCCCCCCTTTTCCATCCTGTCTTTAATGAAGGGGGGGGGTCCAGAATGATGTGTTATTAGTGTGGGACCCCTTGCCTGTCGTGTCACCTTTTGTATCGTCCTCCCCGTTGCCACCTGTTCTCCACCTACCGCTTACCTCTTTGCTTGTCATCTGTCCAAATTCCCTCTCTCCATCCACATGGCACCTCCTCAGCTCGTCATCCTCTTGTCTCCTACCATGTGTCCCCCTCACTCCCAGTCACCTCCACTTGTACTCCCGCACTCCATGCTCCTTCCTCCTCTGTCCTATTCAGACTGCGTGGCATTCCTCAGCTGATGTCACAGCTCCTGTTTCCTCTCCATCACCTCCACAGTGTTCATGCCTTCAACCCCCGTCTCACCCTCATCCACATCCGCCATAGGGGTCCCCTCGCAGCAGTCCAATGGAGAAAGATCCATAGAAGGAACGTTCGGCTGATCCAGGTGGCACCATTAGGAGACCTCCACGTCCCAGAAGGTAGAGTTGACCGAGGTCGTCCCCAGTCCCAAGAATGCAGTTATGGGGGTTATTGTTGGTGGTTGAGCGTCATCTCCACCATAAAGAGGAAGGTCTAGAAAAGGAATAATTCATGTCGACTCATCTGCAGAAGGACAATTTAAAATCTAATGGCGTCTGTCATAGGTGCACGATCGTCCTGAGTCTGCATGGGCAGGCTGCTAGAAGCCATGCATACGCAATGCTTTTATTGCAACGTCTCATTTTTGCTACTGTTGTTGTTTTTGAGTATATGTAAGCATTTTCTCCATTTTTGTAAGGGCGATGGTGGAGCTAGGATCCTGTTCTGTAAGTTTTGATGAAGCGTTGGTCGCTCTGGTTAATGTATAAGGCATTTGAGACTTCTTACTTTATGGATGTCAGCCTCTTTTTCCATCTCTTTGTTTACTGTGTTAGAACAACTCAAAATTGGAGGATCCAGTTGAGTTGCATTGTTGTAGGATGATGTAGGTTGGATCACTACAACAGTTGCAGCGTTTCTAATCAGTTCTTGTGTTTTTTCAGTGCTGGAATGCCTTGGAATTGGAGGATCCAGTCGAGTCACCCTTCAGCTCCTTGAAACTTTGGACCAAGAGGATCTTGGCTTCTGAGTTTTTCTCCCTCAAGCTGCCGAAGGCCTATTTCCTGAAGCAGTCTTTCTCACCCTTCTCACAAGTATTCCATCTACCACCCTTTAAGAAACTTACTGATCGAAGTTTGATCAATACCTCCCTTGCTTTATACATACCAGACCCTGGTTCCTGAGTCAATGTTTCTTTCCTGGGTCTCTTTCCATTCAACCACCCCCATTTATTAAATCATGACATAAAAAACTGATGGGCGTCGGTCTCTTCTCCTGCAAGCAATCCAGGAGTGACTTCCGTCGCCAACAATAAGCACAGGGGCTCATTTTATATTAAACACACTAGGTATCTGGATAACATGATCTCACCGAGGCTAGATATAACATAATTGCATCAAGATGTACTAATCCTAAATTGCACCAGTTATAACTATAACTTGATCACACCGCATCGGAAAAATACTAAAGAACATAGTTGCATCATAAGGGAAGAATGTGGAACTGATGCATAGTAATTATAAGAGCATCGGTGCCTTACATACAATGAAAAAGGAGGAACTAGTGTGCAATAGTTATAAACAAACTGCGGCGATTCTTATTATATTTAGGTCTAAGATGTTTTTTATTCTATTATTGTACTAGTTTGTTTTATTATATTAATATATCGGTGTGAGTTTTTCAATACCACATCGGTGCATTTTGAAAAGAAACAAACCGAAAAAAAACCTTCACTACAACCTCTTCCCTCCCAATTTTTTTTAGTTATATAGAACATACACTAAATTATATGTAGGCAATAGAAGAGGTTGTAGAATAGTTTATTTCAAAAATATTTCCAAATTTTTTTACACTAAAAACCTCTACAAAAGCCTCCGCTAGAAGGTGTTCTCCTTGTAGTGAAAACATGATCATTTCTCACTTGACATTTTGTCTTATATACATAATGGTAAATGATTCGATTTCATTTGCATGCGATTGTTTGAATGGTGAAAATTTATGTGAGGAGTCTTTGCATGATCGAGTAACTTTATTCCTTAGCACATAAACTAATTAAAAGGTTATGTTCTCAAGGAAATACAAAATAGATTGATGCTTATGTGATCAAGGAAATTTGAAATGGATTGAATGGGAAACTTGGTATCTTATGGGGTGAGTACACAAATTCCATAATTTTTATAGTATCAATTTCCACCTTTGATGAATTCATGCTCTTATTCACCTTATTCATATCCTCCTTACAGACAACTATTCCCCATACCTCCTTGAGTCCTTCTAAAAAACCTTTTTTTGAAGGATCTCACACCCTGACAGTTATGGAACCCGTGTACACATGAGATTCTTATGGGAAAGCCATGTACATGCTAATAAATGAATAATAAAATACAATTATGCCAAATTAAAAGATGACTCATGAGTTTGGTTATTTTCTTAACTCTTTTTACCGATACTCAAATGTCTCTAACCAACTAGAGACAATATAAAAGGAGAATTTTCCTTATGGATAAAAGTAATGATACTTTGCACATTTGAGCAAACACCTATCTAGTTATCCCCACCGAGTCTGTATACCCATATATATCCATGTTGTTGTTGGTTTAATGACCTTTAAACCCTTTCTTCCAACCTCTATATAATCACCAACCTATCAACCAAGAGTCTACCATATATTCTCTTTGGGCCCATGGTGAATTATGTGTGAGAACCAGTCCTTATAGCAGGAGCTGAGGTGGAGGAATCTAGGATCTCTTTCGATAGGCAAACACTGCATTGGAAAGGTAAAACTTTGTAACTACCTAACAATTGCTCAGTAATAATACATAAACTCATTCCTTCAAAGTGTATTGTGTTGTTATGTTTATATTTGAAATGCTTTTGTATATGCTTCAATGAATACTAATTGATCTTCTTTTTCCATTACTTTTTATAGAACTAATGGGTAGTTATTAGTATAACTACTTATCAATATAGTTTTGTTTGTTTAAGGTTCTTGTAGGTTGCAGTGAATCAGCGAGAGCATTTGAAAGGAGCGAAAGGACTCCATCAATTAGGAACAACATCAATCGTTGGAATCCTAGTGAGTTAATTTTTCTCTTTCTCCCAATAGTTAGTTATTTCTTTGAAATTAGGTTATTATATCTTTGCTTGGTGTTATTTGTGGAATTTGATTCTGGTACAGTCATTGGTACGCTATAATAATCCCACTACTATAAGGGATTTTCCCCGAAAGCATATATGGTGACCATACTTGGGACCTTTCCCTAGTGGGCATGTTTTGGGCTTTGTTGTTGTGTTCACCTAGTTTATTTTCTTTTATTTTCCTTATGTTGTTGCTTAGTACTTAGATTAGTAGTTTACAATCATTAGAGTCTTTCCATTTTTCATTTGATCCATTTAAGTTTCCTCCTTCCTTCTCTTTTTTAGATTTTTGGAATATATACACACCCTATAGTTATCACAGTCGTGTACATATATGGACCTACCAATGTATATAGTTGCGTGTAGGCAGGTCTCCTTGTGAACAAGCACATACATCATCCTAGGAATTTTTTTTTTTAAATCTTTTTGGTTTGAGGTTGTTTGGCTAGGTGTCTGGGTTCTCATTTGAGTCCATTAAGATTCTTTTGTTGTTGTTTGTTGAGTCTTGTAGTAGTTTGGTTTGGATTTTATAAATAAAAAAAAATATTTCTTTGTATTTCCTATGTTGGACCATTTTCAAGATTTTGAGGGTAGTTTGAGAATTTACTTTATGAGATATTTTGTCCAAGGGTGGATTTCATTTCCATTTTTGGAAAATATTTATAGGTCCAAGTTCTTTTTTATATTCTATTTTGTTGTTTCTTGCTTGTTTTAAGGAGAATGTTTGTTTTCCAAATCTTTCCTATTCCTTTGACCTTTTAAACAAGAAAAGAAAAATATTTATTGAAAGTATAACGTGTTGTTCTTTTTCAGTCCTTTCAATTGTTTCGCTGGAAATAAAAAAACTTGTATAGTGTGCTTTCTTCTTTCATAGTGCTTATTAGTTTTCATATTGCATTTTACATCTTTGAAAAGAAAAACATTTTGGTTGCATATTTTGGACGAAAAGAATTCCAAAATATTTTTAGTTCTCTTGCATTCTAAAGTTTCATCAATAGTGCATCT
This sequence comes from Picea mariana, assembly GCA_032191745.1. Taxonomy (NCBI): domain Eukaryota; kingdom Viridiplantae; phylum Streptophyta; class Pinopsida; order Pinales; family Pinaceae; genus Picea; species Picea mariana. The sequence goes on along the minus strand of JASDQU010736713.1, from coordinate 125,409 downwards.
AAAATAAAAGGTTCCATTCCTTGCATATAAAACAAAAAATAGTTTTCTTTTAATTCTGAAGCATTTTACACATATTTTCAGTGAAGAACTACATTTTTCATTTTATGTTATTAAGTGTTTTTCTATTGAGTCATCCAAAACACCATTTAGTTTCACCCGTTACCCTTTTGAGTAAATAAAATCCTTTGTAAAATGAACGTTTAATTAAAATTTATCAAACATTTCATTTTCTAGGGTAAAAAAACTAGTTGAGGCTAAGGCCTTGGTTTAGGTTGGAGAGTTAATTATCCAAGGCCAAAAAATGAACATAGGATTTTGATATAAGGAGAGTCAAAATCCAATTTTCGTATAATTATAGTCAGGAGCCTCCTCTAATATAGGAGCTAAAAAAAATGTCACATGCAGAAGAGACAATGAGATAACCCCTTCGAAGCTTAACTAAACATAACAAAGATATCATATTTTGGGGGGTTTTCCAGTTCCCTTACCTCCATGAGAGTCGATGCTTTCGAGGCTTCAAAGTTTGTTACCCTTCTAATATGTTTAATCTTGACTATCAACTCTACGCCCGAATGTTGAATGTGAGTTGGTAGCCTTATTTTATTTTCCTAGGTATATCATAGGTGACTATGAGGGGTTTCTCATGGTACATGAGACAAACTTTGTATCACACTTTTCACTACCATTAGAGGGTGCCCCTCGAAGAAATATTACCTGCATAGGAAAGGGTTGGTAATTGGAGGTCGGGGTAACTACTTCTCATCCCTTCATTCATTCATTCAAAATACTTTATCAACCAGTTCCTTCTTTCGAAATGTCCTTAATTCACTTGATTCGAAATATTGCCAAGGTTGTTTGTGATTGTTGTTTCCTTAGGGATTTTTCTAGTGGTGTGTTATGCGATCGTAGGCTACTTATGTAAGTATGTTGGTAGTAAACTTTAGTATTTGATTTAAAGGGGTTGTTTAACCACTTCGTTTATTTAGGAGAGTTTTGAGGGCTTCCACCGATTGAAGTGAATTCTCCACTTCCTCCCTTGAGGCATCAACTCGATCAAACCAATGATTTCATACCGGATGGTACCCTTGAGATTACAGAAAAGAATGCACATAAAATAATGCTTCTTCTTCAAAGGTTACACTCATATCGGATATCAAAGATGAATTTTTCATTTTTCCAATCAATCCTCCATTAACTGGATCTAACAATCTAGTTGTTTTCTGAATTCTGGATACCAGGTTGTACTTCACTAATAGTCACCCTCTTCGGTGGGACGTAATGGAAGGAAATTCAGAAGTGTCTGGGTCGAGGTCTTCTGTAACCCCCATGTACACAACTGTAACAAGAGGAATGTTTCCTCCTTGTATCTATATGAAAACAACTAACATGGTTCAATCCATGATAGTTGCATCGATCAACAACTCCATGTCGTTGATAGTCGATTCCACTCAACCTTTGAGTGTGGCCTCATCACTACCTTTTGTGTCTAACACATTTTAATTTTGTATGTCTTTGATGAGCATGCAAAACATATCCACTGGTTCTCTATCAATTTCCCAAGCTACTAATTTTTGCATAGGGAGTTCTTCTATTCCATTCCAGGATTTCATTTTTGGTGGAGGTCACATTCCTTCATTATTGTCCTCTCTCAGAAGAGGGAATTTTCCATATTCAATCCATAATACCTTGATAGGATGGGGCATATCTATGGGAAGCATGTTCCAATCTGCTAGCATACCATATTCTTTAACCCCATTCACGTTGTATGGTGGTTTTATGAGTATTTGTTTTCCCTCATATAGAATGAAGACAGAGGGAAACCCCTTCCAATATCAATGGAATCCCATGCAAGGGTCATTATCTTCCTAAGGGATATCATCACGGGGAAACCCCTTTCTCATCTAGAACATTCCAATGCAAGGATTGTTTCCTTTACAGGGAGTGTCAGGAGGGGTCAACCCTTATTTTCCATATAGGAATGAAATGGGTGGAGGTTTTACTTCATTTAACTAGGGACAAAAAGGTTTCACTTAAATCTATGGCCCATCCATGAAATTTTCTTGGCGACCTGGTTACAGTACCAATCCAGGCTATTCTTTTCTAGTTGGTTCTCAACCCAGAACCTCCAATGTGCCTAGTTGGAATTTCATCCCCTAGATGAGGTTACCTTTTCTAGAAATGTTAAACTTACTAGACCTATCAAATATTATGAACGATCTGGTCGGTCATGATACAAACTAACCATTGGTCCCCGCCAAGTTTCCCTAGGAAATTCCTAAGTTCGAAGGAAAGCTTGGTGAATATCTCGGTGACCACATGAAAAATTTTGATCTATGGTGTTCATAAAATTCCTTAAATGATGATTCCATACAAATTTTTATTTTCCAGTGCACTCTTAAGGGAACCACAATGAAGTGGTACATTGAACTTGACAGTGGAGCATTTTTCACTTTGCATGATCTGGCGTTAATTTTCTTCAACCACTTCCGAATTTCTATCCAGTATGATTCCGACATCAATATCCTCTCTACGCTTATGTAGGATAAGGCCACTAACATCTTGGATCATATCTAGGAGTGGAAGAGAAGGAAGACGTTGATCAAATCTAAGGTTCCTCCTAAATTCTTGTTGGAATGGTTTTTAAAATATTTATTGTCATACATCTCTAAAGATGTATCTACATCATGAGTATTTTTAGAGGAAGAGGTGATATTTAGGGTCCAACAGCTAGATATGATCTACTTGTAGTATGGGATATTTTACAAAATTATACTAGATGCTCCAGGACCTAGTTTCGATTCTTCAAAAAATGAAATCCATACCTCATGTCCATGGTATCGTTGGGTCCGTTAAAATAATTATCTCAAATACAGTCAAGAAATATATGCAACATATGACTATTCATAATTTTATGGTTGTTCAAGACATGGATTCAACTGTTTCCACCATTGCGTCATCGAATGTTCACATTGTATAGTTGATGACCCCAAAGGGAACCTAACAACCTAGAGGGAAGAAAAATAAGGGAAAGGATAAGGTGGTGGAAATAATAATAAAAATGCCAAACTTGAGGCAAAGGCTCAAGGGGGGGAAAATGAGAAGAGGAAGGTGAAATTCCCTTGCAAACATTGTCGGGATGATCACCTTACCCATCAACGCCTGAATATGGAAGAATCCCACCACCTTCTTGTGTAGCAACAACCTACTATGCTACTGAATCTGTTCTCGCAAGGGAAGAATATGCAAGTAGACTCTTTTGGTAGAAATCCACAAGGGGGCATTCTAAATGCGCATTTTTCAAATGGATCTATGTAGTTCATCAATATGGTGAACCATAAGAAGGAATATGAAGTATATTTTTCGACTAGATCTCACAATTAAGGTAACTCTAAGTCAATGTCGAAAGGAAAAGAAACTTCAGATACTCATAATTCTCTCCATATAGAGAAACCTGAGAGGAAAACAATGTCACGCATACTGAAAGGTGTGTATAATAGTTTGTCGCACAACCCTAGTACTCGATCCACTCCTAACTATTCTATTATTGATGATTTATCTCATATTTCATGTGTGATGTATGCCTTGGAAGTGATCCTAAGTTTCCTTGTGCAATGAGCTGCATTGTTTTCCATGATCAGAGAATATGAATCTTCGAGCCAAATCGTTATGAAGTTTGATGCCACTGAGATGAATCCTCACCTCCTTTATCATGTGGCCTTCCATATCAATTTTGTGTAATCTATTATCACATGATATGTACTGAAGGACATCATTAGTTTTACTAATCATGTGATTTTTCCTTCTCTTAGGATCCATTTATTTATAATTTTATAATTTTGGGTCATAGGGTCAAGTTTATTAAAATTTTGAGTCATATATACTATAAATAAATCAAGGTGATTGATTTTTATGTTGGTTCTAGAGTTGATCAAATACATGGTCAAGTCTTGATGTCATGAAAGTGAGTGACATCATTTGCACAAATGGAAGGTATGGGTCATTTCTAGTAATGCAAAGATTATCATAAAATGTTATAACCAAAAAATGTTTCCAAAGGGTCTTAGAGGATCATCCAACCACCAAATGTCTTGTCAAATTTTCCAAATCAAAGGCATTGCTAACTCTCTTAGAAGTTCGCAACACCTTCAAAAAAGAGACATGTGTCAAATATTTGGTAATGATGTTTTTGTAAAATGTATCTATAGGTTTTTTGTAGTATTCAGTGCCTTTCCATCTTCATTCATCCTTTAGGCTTCAATATTTCAAATATTTATCACCATTTGTGGAATATTTCTTCAAATTGGTTTAGCGCTATGAACTGGCTCTACAAACTTATTTCTTGTAACAACTTTCTCCAATTTTTTCATCATAGATTTTAAATCACAATACAGGTACTTCATAAATTTGGTGTGGAGGAGAACCATATTACCATTGACTTCATGAAAAAAAATCATCTCTATATAGTTCATAGTTTGGGAGAAAAGTCAAAATGACCATCTACAGGAAAGTTCGCATCGCATCCTGCATAGATGCTACGAACTCTAACAATCTGATAAATATGAGCTATGGGAGGGCTTCTAGCTATCAATGAAGGTTCAAATGGTTTCCTAGGAGGTATTTGGACATGGGGGATATGTTTTCTATCACCATATCAAAAATCATGACTTGTTTCAAAATGCATTTATCACAATAGACAAGATAAAAAAAATAGGAATTTGTTATGCTTTTGTTGGAATCTTTTGTAACAGAATCCTAAATGGAGGAAGATCCTATGTATCTCCTTGGTTTATACATTCTTAGGGTAGAGATAGATAATTCACTATATATGAAGGGTATTTTGATAAGGAAAAGGAGGGATGGATGATCCAAAGAGGAGAGAGTTGAAGGAGTAGTTTTACTGCTTTTTTGTAAGCATCGGGGCATTCATGTTTTAGTCATTTATGTTATGAAAGATCCATGAGAGTTGTGCTACTAAATTGTTTGGAATGATTTGTTTTTATTTATTTACAACTTCTTACTTGTATAAATTGTAGATTCATAAGATCATAAACTTCCCTTGATTAATAGATTCTTGAGTAGCAAAAGATCTGTTATAACTTTCCTATTAAATCATTGTTTTATTCAAGTACCTTGCATTCACTTTTTCAGAAAGGTTTATTGTTTTTTGAATGATCCACTTTTTTTTATCTTCTTCATTCCTTTACCCATCATTATATAAAACTTTTGTCTATTATGCATCTTGATTTCCTTCACTGAACATGGTGTTTATGACTCCTTTCCCAATGCTATCTATTGATCTACATTTAGCTTGTTTCCCTCTTCCTTTCCCAATATTGTTAATTCACCTACTTAAACCAGTTCAATCCTAAAGAATCAAATGGGTACTGAGTTTGTATTTCACGCAGTCTAAGGACAACTTCTAGTGATAACATTTTTGGTGTCATTTATGGGGAAGAAGTTGAAGATATTCCCAAGGAGAACGACAATGATTAAATCCAGCTTTGGATGGTGAACTAAATTTCGATAGATTCAAACTGCATCTTTCACTTGGAAACCCCACTCCATGAAGGAAATATCAAGTGATGACTCCACAATTTCAAAATGTCAAAGGAATTTTCTGTTTTTTTTTTCTCATAGGTTTGCATCTCTTAACATTTCTACAGTTCCTGGTTTCCCTCATCTAATACCTCATATGTAAGAATGGGGATATTTTCTTCCTATATTCAGAGAAAGGAAGGAGGATATTCCTACAGAGTATCTCATCAAATTTCATCAATGCATGGATCAACTTGATCTACATCATGATGAAATTTTTATGAAAATGTTCATGCATTCATTAGATGGTGATGAACGTCAATGGTATTTCTCACTACCTCATTCTAGCATCTCATCATTAAGGGTATTTCATTCAACTTTTAATGAGCATTGTAAAAGGTATTTTTTTATCTCAATGTTTATTTTAGAATTTTTGTGAGGACTTTGAAAAGAATATTCAACATACACTAGGTATTTCTTCAAATTGTAAGGCTGAAATAAATGTTTATGTTGAAGAAATCAAGGAAAAATCATATCATTCATTTCCTAGTTTTCCAGTGTTGAAATCATATTTTATTGACTATTCTTATGATGAAGAAATTGGAATCAATGAAGTAGATGAATTTGTCCTTGTAACAAATGTCTATAAAAATTATTCATCTAATGAGTTAGTTGTCCCAAATGTTGACAAAAATCAGCCTATCCTTGATGGATACTCTGATAATAAGGAGCGGATATTTACTAAAGCACATATAGAGATTAGTAGAAGCCATCCAGTATATGGTAATGAAAAAGATAATGAGGAATTTCATAAAGAGTTGAAATTGTCTTTATCACCCATTGATGAGCATAAATCTCCAAGGATCGGTGAGCTCATGATTATCATTTTTGCAGCTGGACTTCCAACATACATCAAACAACATATGAGTAGTTATGGATCATATGAAGACCACAATTTTTTTGAAAAATCATCCTTCACAGAAGAGTAAGATTTCCTTCTTAACCAATTTGAAGTTTTCTATGTTCTTTAGGATCCAATGGAAATATGGATGGATTCCTTACTTGCACAAGTCCCAATCATTGTAACTCTGGGTATATCTATTATTTGTAGCAATGAATGTAAGATTTTCTTGGAACTCTTGCTGAAAATATTACCTTATTTTTGTATTTTATCAAAGAGATTCCTCCCAAAAGTTATTTTCATTAGTCAGTTATTTTCATGGTTTTTTTAGAAGTTTGCTTACACCTAAGAAAATTGGTTAGTTGGTTAGAGTGGGCTTATGTATATAAATAAGCTCAAACCATGAGCATGTGGCTTTCAATTTCTGGTTTGCAGTAGATCAACAATAATGACTCCATATCCCAATGGATATAGGGCACTAGAACTACAGAGGTTTTTGGAATCTCACAAGGAGGTCTCCATCCCCTGTAGAGCCAATGTTAGCACATGACATATACTGAAGGACATCACTAGTTTTGCTAATCATGTGATTTTTCCTTCTCTTAGGAGTCAAGTATTTAAAATTTCATAATTTTGGGTCATAGGGTCAAGTTGATTAGAATTTTGAGTCATTTCTCATGTAAATAAATCAAGGTGATTGATTTTTATCTTGGGTCTAGAGTTGATCAAATACATGGTCAATTATTGATGTCATGAAAGTGGGTGTCATCATTTTCACAAAGGGAAGGTATGGGTCATTTCTAGTAATATAAAGGCCATCATCAAATGTAATAACCCAAACAAGTGTCCAAAGGATCGTGGAGGATCATCCAACCACCATATTTCTTGTCAAATTTTCCAAATCAATGGTGCTGCTAACTCTCCTAGAAGTTCATAGTACCTTCAAAAAATATACATGTGTCAAATCTTTGGTAATGATGTTTTCGAAAACGGTATCTAACGGTTTTTTCTAGTATTTAGTGCCTTCCCATATTAATTCATCCTTCTGGGTTTGTTATTGCAAATATTTGTCACCATTTGTGGAAGATTGCTGCAAACTGGTTCAATGTTATGAACTGACGCTAAGAACTAATTTCCTGTAGAAAATTTCTCTGATATTTTCATCATAACTTTTGAATCACAATATGTTCTCTTATGAAATTTTGTGTGGAGAAGCACCACATCATCATTGATTTCTGAAAAAACCTCAACCCAACCTAGTTCGTAGTTTGGGATAAAAGTCAAAATTACCATCTACAGGAAATTTCGCAGCACATCTTGCATAGGTGCTATGAACTCTAACAACCTGACAAATATGAGCTATGGGAGGGTTGTCTGCTATCGAGGAAGGTTAGAATGGTTTACTAGGAGGTAGTTGGACATGAGGGATGTGTTTTCTATCACCATATTAAGAATCATGACCTATTTCAAAAGTAATTTATCACAATAGACAAGATCCAAAAAATAGGAATTTATTATGTTTTTGTTGGAATATTCTTTAATAGAATCCTAAATAGAGGAGGATCCTATGTATCTCCTTGGTTTTGACCTCCTTATAGTAGAGATATATCATTCACTATATATTAAGGGGATTTTGATAATGAAAAGGAGGGAGGAATGATCCATAGAGGAGAGAGTTGGAGGAAAAGTTTTGTTGCGTTTTTGTAAGCCTGAGGGCATTCATGTTTTAATCATTTCTATTATTGAAGATCCATGAGAGTTGTGCTACCATATTGTTTGAAATTTTTATTTATTTATTTATTTATTTACATCTTCTTGCTTGTTTAAATTTCATATTCATAGGATCAAAAACTTTCCTTGTTTAATAGATTCTTGAGTAGCATAAGATATTCTATAACTTGCATATTAAATAATTGTTTTATTCAAGTACCTTGCATTCACCTTTTTAGAAATTTTTATTGTTTTGTGAATGATCCACCTTTTTTTTATATTCTTCATTCCTCTACCAATAATTATATAAAATTTTTGTATATTATTCATCTTGATTTCCTTCACTGAATATGGTGTTTATGACTCCTTTCCCAATGATAGCTAGTGATATTCAGTTAGCTTGTTTCCCTCTTCCTTTCCCAGCCTTGTTGATCCACCTACTTAAACTAATTCAATCCTAAAGAATCAAATGGGTATTGGGATTGTCTTTCAAGCGGTATAAGGACAAATTCTAGTGTTAACATATTCCATGAAACACATCATTAGGAGAACTGCCATTGACAAAAGAGCTTCAACGTGTGTCATGTATTTGTCCTGTTGGAAAGCTATTGGATCTCTAGAACTAAACCCTTATCCTACTCTTTTAACCGCATTTGATGGATGATACTTTAGACTACATATTCTCATTTCCTCTTTTCCTGTACAATTAGGGGGGAATACCATTCCTGTAGAAGTTGAAGTAGTCGACGTTCCACTCGACTATAATATCTTGTTAAGAAAGATTTATAACTATGCTTCCCTCACAAAGGGAAGATCCCAATGATAGAGACGATGTCATTTAATCATTCTGACTCTGCATAAAATCTGGTATGTATGGTCCCTTTGATCGAAAACTCCAAGATGACAACTGAGAGTATTGGTGTTGAAATGTTTCCTTCACTTATGGGAACTTTCAATTTCCCAGCACTAGTTTCATAAATTATTTCTACCCTAGCCGTTTATCAAAATTTGAACCCCTCGGTCCCCGTTACATGGGTAGGTTCATTTAGGACCTCGTATTTTGAATATTTGTGGGTGTTACCTTCACTGTATGAATTAGTTGAAGCTCGTTCACATGACGGGATTTCCATTCCACTATCTACAACAAATATCACTTATTAATCTATCCAACAAGAAACTACAGACCCTAATCCTACTTCTTCATGGAAAAAATAAGATGATTAGTTTCTGGAGCCCATCTAGGATCATAATTCTTTGACTTCTCTTGACTCCCTTGAAATTGCATTTCCTCTTAACGAAGCCATTATATAGGTAATTCCAAGGTCAGAACAACCATGTGAGGATATTCATCATCAATCATATTTCCTTTTGGAGATTAGTCGAGTTAAAAGAGAAGAGTTCCGATCAACCATGATTAGAGGTGTTGATCAATCAATGAATCCATTAGCAAAGCATGATGTTATGTTGAAAGCGACATGGATAATATATCAGAGAATGTTATGATTCACATATCTAAAACCTATGGCATTGTAGAAAATGTTTTTATCGATGCGGGTTGTTCTCCCAAATAAATCCGTATGTATACCTCTTTATTTAAATATTTTCGTGATGTTTTTTCCTGGTCTTATGAAGAAATTCCAAGGGTTGACCCTCGTATTGTCGAACATGAGATTCACACTTGCGAAAACCCTAAAATTGTTTAGCAAAATTTGCGACCAGTAAACCCCAGGAAGACGACAACAATAAAAGATGAAGTTGAAAAGTTTCTGAAGGAAAGTTTTATTTACCTAGTTCCTCTTACCGAATGAGTGTCAAACCCTGATCACGTGGATAAAAAGAAAGGAACCATATGAGTTTTTATGTATTTTCGAGATCTGAACAAGGCTTGTTTGAAGGACAAATTCCCCACACCCTTCATTGGTAAGATGATCAATGAGTGTGCGGGAAATGAAATATTTTACTTCATGGATGGACTTTCTAGATATAATCAGATTTAGATTCGACCCGAGGATCAAAATAAGACAACATTTATGTGACCCCGAGGGACTTTCACATATAAAAATATGCCATTGGGCCTTAAAATTGTTGGAGCCACTTTCCAGTGAGCCATGTCTTTTGATTTCCATGATTTGAATCATATCTAGATGACCTTGTTTCTCTCTCTCTCATAAGAGAGTAGATCATCCAACACACCTTAGAATTATCTTCGAAAGATGTCATTATTATCGTATTCAATGGAACCTGAATAAATGCATATTTTGTGTCATTTTTGCATGTCTATTGGGTTTCATAGTGTCCAACAAAGGGATAATGGTTGATCCATTAAAGGTTGAGGAAATAGTTCTTTGCCTCCCCCATTTGATATTTTTCAATTGTAGATTCTTCAAGGAAAGGAAAATTTCATTCAATGATTTATTGTGAACTATGTCGACATCACCAAGGGATTCATGCACTTGTTGAAGAAAATGGTTCCCTTCATCCAAGATGAGTTCTTGGAATGATATTTTTATGCGTTCAATAATGATCTTATGTCTACTCCTTTTCTTAGTCATCCCAAATATAACAAGGATTTATTTTTATATGTCATGGAAACAAAATCCAAAGTTGGTATGGTTTTGGCTCAATAATATGATAGCTATCAAGAGCACGTCATATTATCATAGTCATTGTATGATTGGTCCTAAACTCAATTATCTGTATGTCGATAAGTTAGCCTTGGTAGTTGTTCATTCTTTCCAAAGATTATGGAATTACATTTTGCTTTAGAAAACCATTGTAGTTGTTGATTTCAATACTTTTCAATACATCCTCACACAACATATAATTGGGGGAAAATACAATAAATGGATTCTCATTCTACAATAATTTGACTTGGACTTTATTTCTTCCAAGTCTAAGAAGCCTCTGGTTTTCTTTGAGTTGATGTAAGAAATTCCTTGGGAGAATGAAGAACCCATGATTACAAATTTGTTTCTTGACAAACATTTGTTCCTTATTTCTTCCAGTGATCCTTAGTATGGATATATCCTTATATATCTCCGGAATCTCAATTTTTCTCTACATTTTTCATGGGATGATCGTTATCACATTCTCCACTAGGAAAATAATTACCTCATCAATGGCCACACATTGTATAATCATAGAGTCAATTCAATTCTTTGTTTCTTCTTAACCCATGAAAAAGTAGATTATATGCTAATGATTTCCACAGTGGAGCATGTGGTGGTAACCTATCTATATTGGAAATAGCCCAAAACATCTTTCACACTGGGTACTTTTGGCCGATGATATTTTAATATTGTGTTGAGGTCGTCAAAAGGTGTAATCATTCCCATATTTTTTCTCATAAAATGTACGCACCCCTACTCCATTGTTCCCCTTCATCACCATTGGTCCATTTAAAAAGTGGGGAATTGATTTCACTACATGCCACCCACCTTCAGTTAGGGGGAATTGTTATATTGTCTTGGTAATCGACTAATTTACAAAGTGGGTGGAGGTCATGCCTACTTTGACGAACGATGGTGAGACTACAATCTTGTTTTTTTTCAACCATGTTATTACTAGGTTTAGAGTTACAAGAGAGATTGTCACTGACCATGGTAGTCACTTTCAAAACCAAATGATTCTTGAGTTAGCATCCAAATTGGGATTCAAGAAAGAAAATTAATATCCTTATTACCTACAGGTGAATGGTCAAGTAGAGGTTGTGAACAAGTCTCTCAAGACCATACTTCAATGCATTGTCAATAAGAGCAAATCTAGCTGGAATTTGATACTTTATACGAAATTATGGGCCTATCGAACCTTCATCAATTATTCCATTGGCTTCTCACCTTTCCATCTCATTCATGGTGTGGAAGAAACTGTACCTATTTAATGTGACATCCCTTTGTTAAAAATCACAATTGAGGTTCTTCCCGGCACGAAAAATGTGAAATCCCATCTTGTTAACCTTGAGCAGTTAGATGAGTAGTGTCATGATGCTACTACCGCAAATGAGACCCATAAGAAATGTGTCAAGTATCAATATGACAAGTCTATCCACCCATGATTGTTTTTCGAAGGAGACCTTGTTCTGGTTTATGATCAAGACAAAGACATGTTAGGGGAAGGAAAGTCAAATCCAATGTGGCACGGTCCTTACATCATGATGTCTGCACTTCAAAAAGGAGCTTAGGAGTTATACGATTATGACGGTAATGTGTTTTCGAAGCCTAAAAATGGGCTCTACTTGAAGAGGTACTATGCTTGAGAAATGTTGCTAAGACATTTTCCTTTTGTATTTATTGTTCATAGAAATGTATTTTGTTTTTTCTCTCATTTTGTTCTTTGTCGCTTATAGTGTTTATTCTTGATTGGAATGTGTTGATGGAAACTTCAATTCATGTTAGGTTCATGAATGGAACAAGTTTTCACACTCATAACCTTGCTTCTCCCGAGCACCAAGTGGTTGTTTCTGGAGGTTGTTAATTATCTTGGGCCAAAAATGAAAAATGTGGCCAAGTATAGCATTGTGATATGATGTAGGATCATTGCTCCACCTCATAAACACACCAATGTTCCCGCACATCAAAGAACATTCGAGGAGGGGAGAGGTGCCAACCCTCTCATTTTCCCCTCAATTTTAAAATTTAAATGTAATTAAAAGAAAATTAAATGTTGTAAGACTTGAGCATAGTCAATTCATGCCTTTGTACAGGAAGTAGTTAGAGTCACCTTTAATGTCCAATTGTGGGTTGATATAGATCTAATTCGGACTAGATGCTCATTCAATGTAATCTTCCTCAGTAAATAGGCATTGTAAATGGTGATTAGACAACACTAGTGTAGTTTGGAGGGAAGGCTCGATGAGCCCATATTGTATAAAGCATTGTAACATATGCCCAATAGAGGTTGCTGAAAGTTGATATAGAATATCATTGTAAGACAAGACTCTATTGCAATCCATATTTGTAAACATTTGTACAGAAGAATTCACATATTAATACAAAGAGAAGTTTTTCCTGCATGAGATTCTTTGTGTGTTTACATGTGTTTTATGAATGTTTTCAATGTGTGTGTTCATTTATGTTGTAGATGTATGTGATAGTTTCCATCTGCAGGGATAAGATATCTTTCATGATTTGTTTGAGATTTGTTGATTTGTTATGGGGTCTTTAGGCTGTGCAAGGAGTGCACAATAGGGTATTGGAAACTCTATAGCCAACACAAGGAGTGCGCATATGGAATATTTTGAGTCAAAGAAGAATGTTCCAGGAGGGCACACCAAATAAATAACAAATCAATAGGAGTCTAAAGGTTATTGAACATTTTGGAGGAGAGGTTGTGCTAAGGAGGCACAAAGAGATGGAGTTTCTGGAAAACTCTGTAGAGATCTTCCAGGAGGTCATTGAGCAGGTGCAAGTGTGCACAAGTTAACTCTTCTTTGAGTTTAGAGAGAGAGAGAGAGAGAGAGAGAGAGAGAGAGAG
>JASDQU010736713.1:61676-106329 GCA_032191745.1 Picea mariana | reverse complement strand
GGGGCTTCTGCGTTACCCACATTCGCATCATAGCTTGGGAGATCCACACTGCTTGCTTGCGAATTTTCTATCATCACAGTATGCCTGGTTACAATTTCTGTCATAACAATCACTGGCTAAACATGTCTTAATAATACAATGAGAGAAAAACATCAAACAAGAAATCAGCATATGGTTTATGCGACGGTTTATGCATTATTGACCGTATTCTCATTCTGGTCCACACAGTTCCAACATTTTATAAAAACAGGGGTATCAAGGATTTCTTGTATTGGCCTTATCATTATGTCTTTGTGCTCGGATAAGCACAATACAAAATATGTCATGACAACTTGTAATCTCAGTAGGATGCCCGAAACTGATCAAAACCTTGCATCTTTGACCATAGATTGAAGACATCATTAAGACCTCATAATAAACCGCTTGATGCTGAAATTGCAAGATCTCACTCCCTCTCAAAACAAAATATAACATGCACTTCTTTCTAACCTATTCATATGGAATTCATTGGAAGGGTTTATAGAATTTAGGGTATATATTCCACAAAGTCTTAGATATGGTCATCAAACCCTTTCTGCTCTAACTCATACAACACCCAGAGAACCATGTTCACTTTTACAATATTAAAGCATCATGGCATGCATGTTATCATCGTTTGTTCGTTAACTGTTACTTCATTGTACCTAAATGAAGTTCATGAGGGATATGCAATATATGTGTGAGAGAAAATATATGATGTTTGAGGGTGGAATGGTAGGAAGGCTCACCTAAACTCGGAGTTTGCAGATCTGTCAGGCTTGATCTTCTGGTTTTAATTGTAAGTCGTTGATGAGAATATTATATATACCCAATTCAAGTACAGACGCATGACGTGAGTTGACCCACATTATAAAAATAAAAAAAGAGGAAATGGGAAATAACAGGAATTTATAGTAGAATAATAAGAAATAAGAAATACAAGCCCCACAACTACGAAATTCAACATACAAGCCCAGTAGCCGCGCGTTGCACACAGGAAACAATTTTTTTTTTAGTAATAAAAAAAAGAACCCTAGAACACACACACAATACAAGCCATCACCTGAAAAACAAGGAAGGAGACCAAGGAAGAACTGAATGCGTACAAGTTCAATGAGAGAACCACCAAAAAGAAAAGATGCAGAGGGAACGACCATAGCGGCTGACCGCATAGCCAAAATAAAATGACGGGAAATGTAGAGTTAGGGTTTAGAAAGGAAGGCGCTGGAGGAAGAAAGGCGAGCACGTGGAATCCATGCGTGCTCGCACTTGCTTTTTTAAAAATTATTTCAATTTTATTAAATTTTAAATTTCTTTTATAAATTGTGCGGGTGTTCTCGTTTAATTTTTTTTTATTTTAGTGTAAATTTAATTTAGGTTAATTTCATTAAATTAATTTAAAGTTGTTTAAGTTAATTTAAAGTTAATTATCTTTAAAAATTAAAATTTAATTAAATTAATTGTGTATTTAGTGTAAAGTTAATTTAGGTTAATTTAATTTAATTAATTTAAAGTTGATTAAGTTAATTTAAAGTTAATTATCTTTAAAAATTAAAATTTTAATTAAATTAATTGTGTATTTAGTGTAAAGTTAAAACTACATTAAAAGTTAATTAAAATGTTAGAGGGTCCATGGGTTTTGAACCCAAGACCACCCACCAAGTGAAGTGCCTTAAGAAGAGCACTAATACCAACGCGCCCTCATGAGTCTTTACAAATAAATTCTTATACATAAATAGATTAATGGTAACAGAGTGTATCCCGAAGTATAAACTCCGATTATCGAAGCGTCAAGATCACGAGACCTTACACACAACTCATCGAGCCAATCGCCGAGCCATTTCACTCCATTCCACCAGTCAAAGTCAAACACTAAGCTTCAATGCATCACCTCAGGCTCACCACATCATACGAACACAAGTCAGGAAGCAATACATAACCACAGCGCACAAGAGCTAAGCTCCAATGCTTGAAAGCCACTCTACAATCCTTAAAGACTCGCACCTGTAGCCACCGAGACACACAATTCAACGCATATGTACAACACGCCAAGGAGAGCTCACGAGTCAAGCATCGAAGGATATTTATTTGTAAGAGAAAAGTTTAAAGGACTTAGACTAGGACAAGTGGGAAGGAGGCAACATACACACTAGGAAAGTAAGCTAGAGGAATTGGCGAGTATGGCGCAAGGCTAGCATAACTATAGGGCAAGGGAACCAATAGTTTTCTTAGGCGATGAAATCAAGCTTAGATGATTTAGCCCTAACCTATCCAATCCCATAAAGAGAGTAATGTCTGTTTACAGACAAGTAAAAAAAAACTTAAGCCTAACCCTGTTTCTAGTTTAAGTAGCGCCAATTTGAAACGTCCTTAAACTCACCCTGTTAACTTTTTTATGATGAAGGTTAAATCATATAGGATGGTTAGGACTCAAGGGAATCGAGGCAGGGGAGAATCGTCAAAGGCACCACCGACACCGCTAGCACTTCCACCACCATCGCCCGAACTAGCTCTCATACTATGCTCGTTGGAGGCCATAAATGAGACTTTAAAGGGGAGACAACCAGCAGGGATCGAAGTGGAACCCCCACTGTTTGGAATGGGTAATCTAGAAGCGTCAAGGGATTTAGGGGGATGACCTCCACCTGAAGACATCACTCGAGAACTGCAAAAGATAAAAATTTCGGAGTTTGTTGGGGGTCGCACCAGTGAACGCACGGAAGCATGGTTGGAAGGCATGACAAGGTGTTTTGCCTTAAGGGACTATGCGTCCAACTCAAAGGAAAATATCACAATTTTTCAGTTAAGAGACAGTGCCTTGAACTGGTGGGGAAACCTGGAAAGACAACTACATCTTACCCTAGACACAGTACCTTGGGAACTTTTCGAGGAGAGGCTTTGAAGGAAATATCTGCCAGCGTACTACGAGGAACAATAGGTAGGGGAATTTCATGCCTTAGTATAGGGAAACAAAACTATAGAAGAATATGAGATCAGATTTATGGAATTGGTCAAATATGTTTCGTATATGGATAATGACCAATGACAGGAAGAGCACTTCATCTATGGATTGAACCCTAAGATAAGAGATATGGTGCGGATGTGGAAACCATCTTCGGTAGCGAAAGCTGTGGAAAATGCATGTTATGCGGAGGAACACATGAAATTAACTGGGGGTACAAGACCGACATTTTTGCATCGTCCTGGATTCGTAGGGAAGGCCACAAGGACATTTCCCAGGGGAGGGGGCTCAAGGCCACCGCCACATGGTAACAGAGACGCACCAAGGACAGTAGTCACAGGGATTTCAGTGGCAGCAAGTGCAGCATCTCGTTCATTGCCAACAACGCAAACAGGTCCACAACCATCTCAGGGAACAACTAGTAGGGGCAGGGGTTCCAGGGGAAGGAAATCATTTCAAAGACAGACACATAATAGTGCACAGGTTAAATCTCTTGTTACCTGTTGGGGATGTGGAGGACCCCATTACCAGCGTGACTTCCCAGATTTACAATCAGGATTTGCGCATATAGAAGGAAAGGCCCCGATGGGAAGAGCAAGTAGCAACCACCATATTTACACAGTGGTTAATAATCGCCAGGCCGAGCATCAATCCATGGTGGTGGAGTCATCAAGTACGCTACATCATATCAACGTTAAGATTTTATTTGATTCTGGTGCTACAGATAGTTTCATTTCACCATCTACATTAGAAAAGAGTGGGTTGGCAGCCTACGAGCATGATGACTTTAAATATGTCGAGATGGCTTCGGGGGAAAAACAAGCGGTTGGACCTAGTGTTCATAATTGTATAGTAGACCTGGGAGTGTGTACTACCAGGTTGAAGGTATATGTCACTGCTCTCGGGGCATATGACCTAATCATTGGAATGGATTGGTTAGCATCTCACCGAGCTTTGGTAGATTGTTTTGCTAAGAGGGTGTTTTGTGTCGATGATGAGGGAAGGCCAGTAGATATCCAGGGTGTACGAAGAAAAGTGTCATTACACTTTATCTCAACTATGAAGGTTAAGTGATTCTTGAGACAAGGGTGTCGACTATATGTAGTGGAAGCAGTGAATGAAAGGAAGGGACCCTCATTGGATCGGTACCCAGTATTGTCAGAATTTAAGGATGTTTTTTCGAACGAGTTACTAGGGTTACCTCCTGAGAGGGAGCTTGATTTTACTATTGAGATAAAACCTAGTGCATAACCAATTTCCAAAACTCCATATCGGATGACAGTGCCAAAACTTTGTGATTTGCAAATGTAGTTGAAAGAGTTACTAGAATTAGGGATAATAAGGCCCAGTGTTTCACCTTGGGGTGCACCAGTAATTTTTGTAAAGAATAAGGATGGATCCTTACGACTGTGTATAGACTACAGGGACTTGAACCATGCTACAGTGAAAAATAGTGACCTGATGCCACGAATAGATGACCTCTTTGATCAGATGAAAGGAGCAACGGTATTCTCAAAGATTGATTTGCGATCAGGGTATCATCAGTTAAGTATTAAGGAAGGCGATATCCCAAAAACTACCTTTCGAACTCGGTTTGGACATCACGAGTTTTTCGTAGTACCTTTCAGATTGACCAATGCGCCAGCAGTATTCATGAGCCTCATGAATGGCGTATTCCGGAAGTACTTAGACCATTTTGTATAAGTCTTTCTAGATGACATCCTCATCTATTCCAAGAACGAAAGAGAACATGAGGAACACTTACGAGTAGTGTTGTCCTACCTTAGAGAGAACAAATTGTATGGAAAGTTGTCAAAGTGTTCCTTCTTTCAGAAAGAGATCCACTATTTAGGTCATATCATTTCTGGTGAAGTAATCTCTGTAGACCCAGAAAAGGTAAAGGCCATTATGGAGTGGCCAGTGCTGAAAAATGCCCATGAGGTGAGAAGCTTCATGGGGCTAGTAGGTTATTATCGGAGATTTGTGGAGGGATTCTCCAAAATAGAGAAACCCATCACCACCTTGCAACACAAGGGGGTTAGGTATGAATGGACAGAAGAGTGTGATAGTGCATTCATTGAGCTTAAGAGGTTAATAACTAGTGCGCCAATTCTACGAGTGCCAGATATGGAAAAGGACTTCACAGTCTGCACGGATGCCTCAAAGCAAGGGTTGGGGGCCGTGCTAATGCTGGATGGAGGAGTGATAGCTTATGCGTCAAGGAATTTGAAGAAACACGAAGAGCTATACGTGACTCATGATTTAGAGTTGGCAGCTGTAATGCTAGCTCTGAAACTTTGGAGGCACTATCTTGTGGGGCGAAACTTTGAGCTCAAAACGGACCATCAAAGTTTAAAACATCTATTCACTCAAAGAGATCTGAATGCCAGGAAAAGGCGATGGAGTGAGTTTATGAGTGAGTACGATTTTGGTATTTTGTACATCAAGGGAAAGGAAAATGTGGTCACAGATTCCTCGAGTAGGAGACCATGTATCTTCTCCTTGGTACCCTTAAAGGTCAATCTGAGGGAACATGTGTTGACACAACTCCAAGGAGACAGTTGGTATTTAAAGGTTACTTCAAACCTCCATAGCGGGAGGCAGTTAGATCCAAAGTATGAAGGATATAGTTTGGAAGCAGACGGACTGTTAAGATATCAAGGAAGGATGTACATCCCTGAGAATGGGGATATTCGAAACATCATACTGAAGGAAGCCCATAGAGCACTTTATTGTGCGCATCTGGGTGTGAAGAAGATGTATGCAGACATGAGGAAGCTCTTCTTCTGGGTAGGCATGAAGCGCAATGTAGTCCATTTCATCGCTAAATTCCTAGAGTGTCAGCAAGTGAAAGCCAACCACCATCACCTGACAGGACTCCTACAACCACATTATGTTCCTATTACCAAGTGGGAAGTCATCTCTATGGATTTTGTTGTGGGGTTACCGCTCACATCTCATAGACACAATGCCATTCTTGTGATAGTGGATAAGTTAACCGAGAGTGCTCATTTTATTCCAGTTAGAGACACTTATAATGTCACTGATGTGACACGTGTGTTTGTAAGTGAGGTTATCCGTTTGCATGGGATACCTAAGAAGATCATTTCAGATCGGGACTCCCGATTCACTTCTAGGTTTTGGACAAGTTTGTAGTCAGCGTTGGGGACTCAGTTGAACTTAAGCACAACTTATCATTCTGAAACATATGGGAAAACTGAGAGAGTAAATCAAGTCATGGAATACATGCTTAGGATGTATGTCATGGATAATCAAACCCAGTGGGAGAAGTGCCCACCTTTGGTAGAGTTTGCCTACAATTACAGTTTTCATAGCCCCATCAGAATGCCACCCTACGAAGCTCTGTATGGAAGGCCATGCAAAACACCATTGAGTTGGGATAGACTAGAAGACCGAGTAACATTTGGGCTAGAATTGATTCAAGAGATGGAGGAACAGGTGATTCAGATTAGGCAGAGACTAAAGGAAGCACAGGATAGGTAGAAAAGTTATGTGGATGCACACAGGACCGACCGAAGTTATGAAGTGGGAGACCAGGTTTTCATTTGTATTAGGCCTAATAAGAGTACCATACGGTTCAGGAATGGGACAAAGTTGTCACCTCGATTTATAGGACCATTCAGAATCCAAGAGAAAATTGGACCTGTTGCCTATCGTCTCGTACTGCCACCCCACTTGCATAAAACTCATAATGTTTTTCTTGTATCTGTTTTACGTCATTATGTTGCTGATGAATCACATAAACTAAATTGGAAGGAATTGCATCAGACGTGGGAACTCTCATGGTAGAACCATTACGCATATTGGACCGTAGAGTCCGACAGCTCAGGAACCATCTGGTAGACCAAGTTAAGGTCCAGTGGGACAAGTATAGTCCAGGATTTGCTACTTGGGAAGACGTCGAGACACTACGACGAGACTATCCCTCACTTTTTTTACCACCTCGAGAATATGTTTCTCGAAGGTTGGGTGTATGTAACACCACCTTTTGACTTAGACAGATAGGATTACCTGAGGCCTATATACTTTATTTTCTATTCACAGTGGAACTATTAAATGATACACTTAAACTTGTATGAACTTTTATGAATGTTTAAATGATATTGATGATGATGTATATGATGCGATATATTGTGAGAATGTAAATTTTATGAATTTTTAAATGATAATGATGATTATGGATATAATGCGATATATTGTGAGAAAGTAAATTTTATGAATGTTTAAATGATATTGATGATGATGGATATAATGCGACCTACTATGTGAATGCAAATTTAGGAATGATTAAGTGTCATTAATGATGATGGACATGATGTGACATAATGTGTGAATTTGAATCCTATGAAGGTTTAAATGCTATTAGAATGATGTTGGATATGATGCAATCTATTTTGGTAAATGATACTCTTATGAATGGGTGTCAAAATTGAATAATGGGATATTATGGGATCTATTTCTAACTTGAAATGTTGATGTTAAGTTGTTGGTACAAGGATACCGAATTGAAATTATGATGGTATGTAATTACATGATGATAATGCTTAGAAATGTATGAGTTTGTGTTACAGACTAATCTGCAGGTTATGGGCTATGAAATAGCCAAGGGATAATGATGATGAAAGTGGATATCATGACCACTAGCTGAGAAACATTATGGTATGAATATTTGTATGTGAAATTATATTGGTTTGGATGCATTTCTATGATATGTGGACCAGTGTAGGATTTCAGGTGATGAGACTGCCCAAAACCGAATAAACGATGACAAAACCCCCAACAACACGGTGCCACTGTATATTCCATTGTAGGGTGTGGAGCCTAGTTATGATTAGGAGGGGTGGAGGCATTTCCCACCGTGTATCCTTCGAAACCTGAATTCATGGGAGGATGGTGTTAGCTCACGCTCCCCAAGACGTGTGATGATGACTGTCAGTTGCCTGCTAGGGAAGCTTGGTCAAGATAGTGACACTTCCTCTTACGGATTCTATTTGGAGTTAGGTCAATATAGTTGACACTCCAAGATAGTCTAGAAGAGGAAGGATAGGAATGGAGATGGAAGTAAGTTAGGGAGGAAGGATGAGTAGAAATAGTTGAGAAAGTATGGAGATTTGTCTTATTGTGGAATTTAATGTTTTCCCTTCTAAAAAAAAAAAAAATGTGTATATATGAATATTCATAATTACGTAACTAAACCACAGTTGTCTAAATAAAATTGTTGAACCAGATAATTGTAATTATAGGATTTATCAAACATTTGATTGGTTTATTGTCTGTTATAAAAGACTAGTCTTGTTGATTGGATTGGATGCATACATAAATTACTAAAGGATGATAGTTTTTTATTATTAGTACATGCACGGGACTTGTATGTACTAGCTACACATGCATTTCTTGTACATATACACTAGTATGTATGAGTTTTCTTGACTTACTTACTGATAGTGTCGGTTAATTGTTATGAATGTGTGAACCATGTTTCTTTTCCTTTGTACCATAAGATACCTTAACTTCGGGACGAAGTTTCCTGAAGGGTGGGTGTATGTAAAAACCCTGGTTAAATAGATGCATAGAGATGATTAATTATAATTAATTTGATAATCTGACTGTCCTAATATGTTAGTTAAACAATAATTATTTCTTAAATAATAATTAACTAATTAATTATTAGTAATTATTTGTCCATATCTGTCAATGATTAATTAATTATTATTTGACTCATTAATTAATTGAGTAAAGAATTAAAGGGGGTTAATAATTTAATGTATTAAAGATTGATGTATACAGGGGAGGGATAAGATATTAAATATAGGGATAATATAATAAATATAAGGGGATAAGATAATAAATAGGGGGATAAGATAATAAATAAAGGGATAAGGAAATTAATGAAGGGGGAGAGTCGGTGAAGGGGGAATATGACGGGGAAGAGTCTTACGGGGAAAGGCATTCTTTTGGGGGGAGGAGGAAGCATTTTGAGGGGGAATATATTTCCGTGGAAGATTTTCTGTGGAAATCTCTGGTGTGAGGAGTTTGGCTTTGGGGGTTTTGGTGAATCAGAAGCAGGGGGCACCAGTTTGCTGGGGGTTTTGGGCATGGGGGCCAGGATATCCTTACAGTATCCTAGAGCTAGGGAGCCAGACAGGCTGCTCCTAGCTGGCAGGGAGGAAAAATCGGTTTTGGGCAGTGTTTGACACAGTTTCAACTTCAACATTGGACCAACGGAGCAGAAGGATTTAGCATCAGAACCAGGTAATTTCTTTATGAAATTGCTAAGTTAGGTGGATGAATATGTAATCTATTTGATGCTGTGGTTAACTTTAATTTTTTTTTGCTGAATATTACATGCTTTTACGATGATTAATGAAATATTATGCATTGAAATAAATTTATGCTTAATTATACGAATTTTTTAGGGTTTAAATAATTAAGGTTCCTACAAGTGGGGAAACATCACATAATACCTCATCCTTGAAGGGTTGGATGCCATATGAAAATATAAACTGTTGACTGACACAAATATCTCATCCTTGCCGAAGCCACCCGATGTTGTATGGCTGCAGGTGTGGTGTTGTCGATAATCCCAACTGTTTGACGATCTCTGCTGAGATGAAGCTTTTTTGGCTTCCGCTATCAACAATAAAATGCAGCGGGGTCCCCTTCACCCACATCTGTGAATGAAAAAGGCACTCCCCCTCTTCAAGATATATTGGCTCTTCTGGTTGAATTGTTGTGGTCGTGACAATAGCAGTGGGGCTGCGTCAATGATCTATTCTTTACCAGTATTTTCAGAATCAGATTCTGAATCAGGGTTCGGATCCTTGTCTTTTATCTCGACCACCAATGACTGTTTTGAGTGAAATTCATCGGTGTTGTGCGAGGGGATTTTGTGGAAATCATTTTCCGGTGTCCTTCTTTGTCTTTCGATGACCCTTCTTTTCTTGTGTCTTGGACTGGTTTTCGAGAGACTTTTTGTTAGGGTCGTCTTTGTCATACTTTGGTTGTTGCGGATTTGCAGACCCGAATTCCCATTTGTTCTGGTGCTTAAATTTTTGCTCAATTTTAACAACATATCGATAAGCAGCACCGAGTGATGAGATGTCCATAAAATCTATTTCAGTCTGGATGTATCTATGTAGAGCCCCATGGTATTTCAGAACCAAATTTCGCTCGGAGTCTTTGATACCAACTTGGTGCACAAGGTATGGACGGTAATAGTGAACTCCGGAACTGCTTGGGCCCTCTCTTGCCACAGTGTGGTCAATCTCATGTACTGGTCCTCATAGTTTCCAATAGGGTAATACTGTTCTTTTACCGCATCCACAAAAAAATCCCAATTGGGATCGACCCCATAAATTCCAGACTCCTCTGTGGAACTTTTCTCCCAGTAAGTTTCCCACCAATGTTTGACATGAGGGAGAGCTGTAAGGAGTGCGAAGGTGATCTTTTCTTTGTTGGAAAAATTGTGAACAGAGAAATAACCTTCTAGCATATTTAACCATTTATCTAGGGCATCTGCATCTATTTGAACTTCAAATACGGGAATATCAAAATTAACCTGTACCCTGAAAGGCGAGGTGCCTCCAAAGTGGTCGCTTGATGAAGATGTGCCTGATTCTATCAAGAGGCATTGAAGGATGTGGGAAAAATTCTCCATCATTTCATCCCTCTGTTGCATGAGAGCTTCCTCAAACAACCGACTGATAGGATCGCCTACTTCGTTGTTTTTCTTTTCTTCCGCCATTGAGGGTTTCTTGCGTGTGTGAGAGAAATTTTCCTCAAGAGAGAAAATATCGAGACCCAACTTGATATACTCAGACCTCGTCAGGGACATGCACTGAAAAAGTGATCAAGAGAAGCCTACTCTGATACCACTGATCCAGATTATTTTCGGCACGAAATAAGATCGGAGATATAATAAAGAAATGCACAGAGATATCGCAGATATTCAATAATATAACAGAAATGTATCAGAGATGCAACCATAAACACAGATATACAGTAATACAGGATTTGTATTAATGAAAGAAATGTACAGATACTGTAAAAATACATAGTGAAAGACTCGCTAGAATGGTGGCAGCTTATCTCTGGGAAGAGATGCGACGGCTACTCGCATTCGCAAGAAGATAATTAAAATGAGGCTCTGAAGGCCTTTTTACAATAATAAGGAATCCCAAAAAACCTAGACATCCAAAAACCTAACCCTAGGAGAAACGCCAAAAGTCATGTGGGCCCCGTTTGGGTAAGTGAGTACATCAACTTCCCGAGGTCGTAACTTTTGCATACGATCTCCGTTTTGGGAATGTGATAGCTCGTTGGAAAGGTATTTCCAAGGAGAATAATTTTGGGGGCTCAATCATGCCTTTGTATATAATTTAAAACCTATACCTCTAAAAACCTTCATTTGGACCCTCAAAATGGCCCCGTAAGTTAAAACCTGCTAAAAATAGTAAATTGCCAAAAATTGCCAGAAAACTGTTTTGAGCCATTTGGAAAAGGTGGGTGGCCACTGATATCCACCTGGATAACTTAACTTTCATATCAAAACTATGTTGAAGAGAGGGGTCGAACTCTTCTTATATAGGTTGAAGAGGAGAAGAGGAGAGGCTCGAAACAATAACCTGTTTGCATGAGTTAATCATAACTCAACTTCATACTTTAGTTCAAACTTAGAACTAGACTTGAGATTGGTTACAACTCAACATTATACTTTAGTTCGATAATAGAACTAGACTTGAGATTGGTATGCTTTAGTTCAAAAATAGAACTAGACTTGAGACTTTAGTTACAACTCAACATTACACTTTAGTTCAAAAATAGAACTAGACTTAAGACTTCAGTTGAAACTCAACATTACACTTTACTTCTAAAATAGAACTAGACTTAAGACTTCAGTTGCAACTCAAAATTACACTTTATTTCTAAAATAGAAATAGACTTAAGACTTCAGTTATAACTTGACTCTTTACAAGGAAATTCAAAATTCTCTTCATGGTGAATAATGTTACACGTGCCAATGCACTAAATCAATACATTTATATCATTTTCAATATTAGGAATATCGTTTGTTTCTAGCTCATAGGAATTTTATATTCAACCTAACTTTTGCTAGATGCCTTGACTTTTTCTCATGGCTCACAAGCTTTGACTAAGCTCATAGAGTTTGTATGTTCCCGCTGACTTTTTAACTAGTCTGTCTATGCTCACAGAGGTTGTATGTTCCCCCTGACTTTTGCACTAGACTGTCTATGCTCACAGAGGTTGTACGTTCCCCCTGAATTTTTCATTAGAATCACATAGCATATCATTCATCCTGACTTTTGGTTTGACTCACAGAGGTTGTACGTTCCCCCCTGGATTTTGTAAATACCTCACAAGACTGGTTGATTCTCCAAATCTCCCTGGCTAGCCTCAGGGTGGCCCATATGGACTCTCATTGGAGAATGACTATCGATGCTGCCAAATTTAACACTCCCTCTTAGCGAGGGATTCATTCTCAACCACAACAAGTTTGCCTCTCAATTGCACAAACTGTCTTGTGGTCAGAGGCTTGGTCAGGATATCCACTACCTGCTCACTCATGGCTATGTAATGTAACTTTACAGTTTTTCTTTGGACCAAGTCTTGGATGTAGTGGTACATCATGTCAATATGTTTTGACTTGTCATGAAATACCGGGTTTTCTGTCAATTTTATGCAACTTTGATTATTACAGTGAACCACCATCGTCTCGAGCTTGTCTCCAAACAATCAAGAAACCAATTTTTTGAGCCATACTGCTTCCTTTCTAGCATCACTTGCTACAATGTACTCAACCTCTTCTATACTCTGTGTAATGGATCCCTAATTCCATCTTGACCAAGATATCATAGTGGATACTAAACTGAAGTAGTATATGGAAGTACTCTTTGGATCCACTAGGCTTCATTCCCAGTCAACATCTGCATACCCATGCAAAAATAAACCACCACTAGATGTATATCTCAAACCATAAGTAATGGTCCCTCTGAGATATCTCAAGATGTGCTTTCTTGCCACCCAATGTCTCTGTCTCGGTTCATTCATGAACTGACTCATTGCAATCACTACATATCATATATCTGACCTAGTGTGAATCAAGTAATGCATCAATACTATGTATTTCATCTCGAATTCTAAGGTTAGCTCCCTATTACACTAGGCTATTATCCCTTCATCTCCTGTTAGAAAGAGATCATCAACATATAGGATTAGTTTAACAGGTTGGTTACCTCTTACCTTGAAGTACATATTTGTATCAACATCATTTTTCTGAAAGCCCTGGCTTTTGAGAAATCCATCAATCCTATCATACAAAACTCTAGGAGCCTTCTTAAGACCATACAAGGCCTTCCTTAACATGCATACATGAGTGCCTTTGTTATGCAGTACAAAACCATCTGGTTGTTCGACAAAGACCTCATGTTCAATCTTTCCATTCAAGAATTTTGTTTTTACATCCATCTGATGTATCTTCCAACCAAGAATGGGAGATAAAGCAATAATAGTTCGAATGGAGGTATACCTATCTATAGGGGAAAAAGTCTCTTCGTAGTTGATTCCTTCTTTCTGAGTGAAGCCTATGGCTACAAATATTGCTTTGAAATTTTCCACACTTCCAATAGTTGCATGTTTGATCTTATAGATCCATTTGGAACAAACCACTGATTTGTCTTTTGGTCTTGACACAATGTCCCAAACATTGTTATTTATAATAGAACTGTATTCCTCAAGAAGGGAATCCTTCTATACTTGTAATTTATATACTTCTTTAAATGAAGAAGGTTCGACATAACTAATGTTTCTCATCAATGCAACATAGCCTCCAAACCTATGAGGCCTCTTCCTTTCCCTGAAAGTTCCTTTGGGAGTAGCTATCATTTATGCTTCTTGCACTATTTATTTAAGCCACCCTGGCTTCCTTTTGGATGGAGGTTATTCAAGAGTTATTTCTAACACTTCAACAGGTTCTAGGGGCTCATTACTTAGCCCTTCACGAGGTTCCTCCCTCTGATCATCCAAATCTTCATTTTTAGAAGAGGGTGAAGCTGGTTGAACTGCTTATGATTCTTATTGAAGCTCTCTGGATTTCTTAAATGCAGATTTCTCATGGAAAGTCACATCTATTCTTACCTCTATTTTCCTCTTACCTGGTACATAAATCCTGTAAGACTAAGAGTTCTCACTGTACCCCACAAAACCTCCTTTCTTTCGCAAGGGTTCCATATTTGTCCTCTTTTCCTTAGGGACATGAATATACATAGGACACCCAAATATACTTAGATTCCCTACTTCAGGTTTGATCTTTGAGAAGACATCT
Source organism: Picea mariana (assembly GCA_032191745.1). Taxonomy (NCBI): domain Eukaryota; kingdom Viridiplantae; phylum Streptophyta; class Pinopsida; order Pinales; family Pinaceae; genus Picea; species Picea mariana. The sequence goes on along the minus strand of JASDQU010736713.1, from coordinate 91,987 downwards.
TCAGGAGTCTTGTCCTTCAAGATATCATGTCGACACCTGTTCTTAATATACACGACAGTGAAGGTAGCATCTGCCCATAAAGAATTTGGCAGATCCTGGTCAAACATCATTTCTTTCGTTGCCTCACTAATTTTCCTATTTTTCCTCTCAACAACTCCATTTTGTTGAGGTTTATATGTCACGGTCAATTGTCTCTTGATTCCTACTGACTTGCAGAAATCCTCAAACTGGAGAGATTCAAACTCTCCTCCATTGTCCGTTCTAAGGATTCTGATGTGTTTTCCTGTCTTCTTTTCAATAAAGGCTTTATACTCTTTGAATTTATCAAATGTGTCACTTTTATCTTTAAGGAAATATATCCAACATATTCTTGAGTAATCATCAATAAAAATGACATCATACAAACAACCATTGAGTGAGGGAGATGCCATGGGACCACATAGATCAGAATGAACCAGATCTAATATGCCCCGTGCTCTGTTGTTACTACTAGGAAATGATTTCTTTATATTTTTACCTAGCATGCATCCCTTACAAATTTCATTTTTACTAAGAGAAATAGAGGGAATACCACATACCATGTTCTATATATCTGGAAGAGATTTGTAATGAAGATGTCCAAGTATTATGTGCCACAAATTGTTGGAGCTAGTCACATCATGAGCCAATGCCTGAACTGACTGTCCTGACATGACATACAATCCTCCACTGCAAGTTCCAATGGGTTTTTTTGTACTTAAGTGGCTACCTTTAGCCCATAGTAGTTCCTTCTTGTCCTTGAAGATCACCCAATATCCCTTGTCCTCAAGGGTTGCAACTGATAGTAGATTCTTCTTGAGCCTTGGAACATATAATACTTCATCAACATGAAGTCTAGCCCCAGATTCCAATATGAAGGAGATAGAGCCTACTCCCTCTATATTGTAACATTTGTTATCCCCAAGCTCAACTTGCACTGCACATGATTTTGTCTCTAAATCTAGGAGGATCTTCTTGTACCCTATCATGTGCTTTGATGCACCACTGTCTACTAACCAAATTTTTGGCCCCGTGGAAACTGAACTGGATAAATAAGAAACCAAGTAATATTATTTTCTATTTTATTTATCATTAGAAGGAATTTTCTGATTTATTTTGGATTCATCATCCTCAACAATTGAGGCATGATGTTTCCCTTTCCTTGGATATTTCTTTCTGAACCAATAATCTTTAGCAAAATAACCCAACTTATTAAAACTAAAGCATTTAATATTAGATGTATCAATATTCTTTCCTTTGTATGTACCTTTGGTCACTGAGAGCCTTTCTGGAAGGTACATTTCTTCTTTCCCTTGAATCTTGATGCTAAAGTTGAGTGTTATTCTTTCGTTGGCTCTCTCCTGGTAGCTATGTGACTCTCCTCCTGGAGGCAATCATGCCATAACCTCTCAAACATTGGTTGAATCTTTCTCCCACTTACACTAGATAATAAGTGTTGATACTGAGAGGGGGGTGAATTAGTATCAAGTACACTTTAAAACCTTTTTCAAATTATACTTAAACCATTCAATTATATCCAATGATCAATGAACAATAGTATAAGATTTACACCAATACACCACAATACACCATGCACAATATATGAGAAATAATCAATAGTTATTGTTCAAGGGAAGTAATGACTTCCAAAGGTAGCTACAACTTCCAAATGTAAAGGGAGGGATAAACCTCCAAGAGGAATATAAAATCCTCCAATATCAAGAGATATTTGAAATCTCCATCCTTTCCCCTTCCTTCCATCTGAGAATATATGAGAAATAATAAAACTTTACATTAAATCATCACCATCAACCAACCATCACATAGAACCTAATAATGCTTCCTGAGACTTCTTCAATTTATGAAATTATTCAATTATTGGAATACTTTGATCCTATATATAATATTAATCAATGTATTCTCTGAAAATTCTCCAAGTTTCACTCCTTGAATCCATCCCAAAAAGAAGTTATAGAGAGAATGGTATACCTTGTTTAATTATGGTTTATTCAGGAGACCGAACTTGTACAGAATGCCCCACGCTCAATATTTAACATCATATTATGAAACTCACACACAAGAAACTAAATTCCGTAATATTTCCAATGAAATTTTCCCCACTTAATTTGTATTATCTATGAAGAAGTTATGATTGTTTTACCAGGAACACATGTTTATTGACTAGCTTCAGGACTGGTCAAAAACCCTATCTTCCATCGAGTGTCTCTCCATAATTATAGAAAATAAAGAGATGAAACTTTTACCATAGGTACCTTGATATGTCTTCTCAATACCATATAAATTTCACCATATGAATCATTCTATAAAAAACGTTATAGCGAAAATGGTAAGATGACCTGAAAATAACATACCTTAGAACACATCACCAAAAGACTTCATCCTCCCTTTAAATCCATCCTTATTTACTTTTGATTTCCTTTGAAATTAAACTTGTGTATCAAATGAATGTATAATGATATGTATTTATACCATTTATGTCACTTCCTTTTAACATTAGCGCCGACCTGACACTTTCTCATTTTGTAATTCTTTTCTTTAATTATCTTCAAGGCCTACATGTACTTCCTTCTTCAATTCACTTTGTCATCTTCAAAAATTCATTTCTCCTCAACCATGAGGATCCACATGATGTGCCACATAACATTGGAAACAACATGATGTATACTATCCATCCATGGGTGTTGTATCTGCATGTGCATTGTCCTTCATGTCCAAATACCTTCATCAATATTGCAGTCCAAAACCCTGTTGAAATAATGTAACTGCAAAGTGTATTCTTATTATTATTTGATATATTATTCATTGGATCAATCCCCATTGTGGATTGATCATGTCGGCTATTGTATAAGGAATAAATCCCCTTTTGTGGATTAGTCATAATGTAATTTTAAAAGGAAAAAGAAGAAGTCGGCCCCGGAATATATCAAGAGGCCTCAAAATATAATAAAGGTGGTTATAACCACCTAGTTTGAGAAGTCATCCCTGCCAGTTGTTGGAGCTGGAAGTCACTCCTGGATTGCTAGCAGGAGCAGAGCCTGATGCCCATCAGTTTAATGTCATGATTTTTTTTAAAGAGGTGATCAAATGGAGGAAAACTCGAGGAGATATCACTCTAACTCAGGGACTGAGTCTGGTACATAAGAGACAAAGGAGGTCTTGATCCGACTTCAGCTAGTGGGTTGATAAAAAGGTGAATAGGTGGAAGACTTAATGAGGAAAATGAACAAAAAACTTTGGGCAACAGGCTTACGACTATCTGTAGAAGAAAGACACTGAATGCAAGATCCTCTTGGTTCAGGGTCTCAAGGAACCAAGGAGGACTCGACTGGATCCTCCAATTCCAAGTCACTCGGCGCTGGGGAAATCACAAGAACTGACTAGAAACAATATAACTTCTACAGTGATCCAATCCAACATCATCCTATAACAGCTATAGCTCGACTGGATCCTCCAATTTCGAGCATTTCTAACACAGTGTAACAAAGATGTAAAAGAAACTGGCATTCATCAGGCAAGAAGTCTCAAGAGTTCATACATAACCAGAGTATCAATGCTTCATTAAAGATTTACAACCGAGAGCTCAGCTCAACCATCGATAGATACAAAAATGGTGAAAACACCTTCATATACTCAAAACGACAACAACAGTAGTGGAACCGAGATATGGCATTGAAAGCTTTGCATCTGCATAGCCTCTGACAGTGAACCTCTGAAAGATCATGCAACTTATGTCAGACGCAATCTGGCTCTTTGACAGTTCCAACGACGAATTGATGTGCCTTAAATTCATGGCCGTGATTTCCCATTATGGCGGAGGTGATATCTAACCACCACCAACCGCTTCAATAACTGCTTTATAGGGATTGAGGATGACCTGGCCAGCTTGGCATCTTTAGGACGTGGAAGGCTTCTCGCGCTGCCACCTGGAATAATTGTCTGGATCGAAGGATATGCGTGGAGGCCGACACGGAAGGTGGGGCACGGAAATGGAGTGACGAGGTGTGCGCAGGGTGACAGAGGATAGTTCATGGCGAAAGACCTTAGGAGGAAGGAGGAAAAAACGAGAGATAACAAACTCACCTTTTGGTGAAGGGCTGACGTGGAAAAGAGCGAGACACATGGCGAGCGGCAAGTGGATGATAAGAAGGAGGGAGGACCATGTGGATCAAAGAGGGGAGGTGGATGGATGACACGCGGCAGCAAGAGAAAGGTGGAAAGGAGGATGGCATGATGAGGGAAAGGGCCCACGCCAGTTAAACCTAGAGCGACTGAGAAGGATGGGGCTGTCCGGGCGCTGTTGATCTAGGCGCTGTAATCTCAGCCATTGGAAGCTGCTTGTTCGATTCCGGACNCCCCCCCCGCTTAAAAGTAGAATGGTAGGGGGGGTTCAGAATTCAATACACGTCGTTGATTCAGGCGCATGAATTGCGACCGCTAGATCTTGTACCTTTTTTACCGCGGGCGCATTATTACCCAAAACTTAGGACAAGTGGGTTTTTAACCCATTCTCTTGCATTCTAACCTTCATACAATAAATATCACTAACATTCGGCTCCATGGGGGATAGAGTCATCCCTGTGATGCTCTAAGAATTATTTTGCAGATTCAGTGCCTTTGCTGTTGGGCTATGGAGTCATTTATTAGTCCGAAAAACAAAACAAAAAAAATAGAACAATATGTACAAAAAAAAACAAAAAAGAGCCAACTGTGGCTCATAGGAAATATTTTTTCAAGAAATGCCCATTTACTGGGCTGCTGAAAACTTCTTTGCCTTCCAGATCCTGCAAACTGTAAGTGTTGTTCGAATATGCTTCGAGGATTCTGAAAGGCCCCAACCAGAGGGTGTCAAATTTACTGTGTTTTCCCTTGTCCTGCCTGGGTGCATCCCACTTGAGTATCATATCACCTTGTTTGAATTCCTCCTTTCTGTTCTTCCTGTCGAAAGCCTGCTTTATCTTCTGCTGATGACTGTAGGCTCTCTCCATGACCTGTTCTCTGATTTGCTGTACTTCCACCATCTGATGAATCCTTCTGAGCACATGGTTAGATTCCCCTTCAGAGTCCTGGAGGAAATTTTCCACAGGTAAGGCAAGATGAGTGGGGAAAACGACTTCTATTCCATAAACCAGCTGGAAAGGTGAGAGACCCAGGGATTTCTTGGTTGTCACTCGATCAGCCCAGAGAGAAAATTTGAGCTTTGAGTCCCAGGCCCTCTGATTATCCTCCAGTAGCTTTTTGATAAGCTTGATTAGGATTTTATTGGAGGACTCTGCCAGTCCGTTTCCTTAAGGATAGTATGGACTAGAGTGGACCAATGAAATCCCAAATTGTTCACAAAATTTGATCAAAGGCTCAGACCTAAAGGGGGAGGCATTGTCAGTGACAATCCTGCTTGGGCAGCCAAATCTGGCTATGATTTCTTCCAAGAAGCTAATGATTACTTTGTGAGAAGTGCTTCTGGTGGGGATATCCTCTATCCACTTGGTGAAATAATCAGTCGCAGTGAGGATCCATCTGTGCTGGCCACTTGAGGGAGGATGAATCTCTCCGATGAAATCCAATCCCCACTGCTGAAAAGGTGTTGCAACTACTACAGGTTTTAATGGCAGGGATTTGAGTTGCTGCTTACCTGAGAAATTTTGGCATTTGATGCAAGCCCTAACTTCCCTGCAGACGTCAGTGAACAAAGTAGGCCAGTAATACCTAGCCCGGAGGATTTTGTGGGCTGTGGTCTTCCAAAAATGATGACCTCCGCAGAGACTGCTATGAAAATCAAACATCACCTTCTGGGCTTGCAGCGGGTCTAGGCATATTAACAGTATTCCCAGAGGATCTCTCCAGTACAATGCTCGGTCAATGAGATAATATTTGACCGCTTTAAGATTCAAATCTCTGGCCCTACTCTTTCCCAATCCATCAGGGGGCTTTAATTCTTGCAGAAAGTACAAGATATCCCTGTACCAGGGACATGCTGCTAGTGGTATGATGGTCTGAGAATTACTGCCAGATGACTCATCTTGCTCATTGATGAAGTTAATCCCCAAGGACCTGCAATTGGATTCAGCCATCAGCTTGGCCAAACCCTGTCCCTTTATTAACTTGGTGGGCTTAATCTCCAGGTCAAACTCCAGGATCTTGGCAATCCATTTTTCCCTTCTTCCGTCTATGTCAGGCTGTATAAGAATGTCTTTTACAGAAGTTGAAGGGACATATGCAGTAATTCTTGAGTGCAAAACATAGATCCTGAAAGCTTTGAGAGATTTCACCAATGCATAGGCCTGCTTTTCCATGATCTCATATTTGAGTTCAACATCTCTCAAGGCCTTGCTAAAGAAGGCAATAGGATTCTCTCGCCCTTGATCATTTCTCTGCAATAAGACTGCTGCTACTGAGTCATCAGAAGAAAATGAGAAAACCAAGAAATATTTAGAATAATCGGGACCGATTAGCACAGGTGCCTCAGTCAATGCTTTCTTTATCTGGGCAAAAGATTCCCTGGATTCAACAGTCCATTTTATTTCATGACCCTTCCTGAGCATGGCTATGATGTGTTTCACCAGCTCAGCGAAGTTCGAGACGAATCTCCTCAGGAAGTTGACCTTCCCCAAAAATGCCTGAACTTCCTTCTTAGACCGGGGAAGTGTCAGGGCCTGAATCGCTTCCACCCTGCTTGGGTCAATCCTTACTCCCTCTGCTGACACTATGTGACCTAGCAGCTTTCCCTCCTGCATAGAAAACATTGATTTCTTGGGGTTTAAAGATAGGCCATACCTCCGACATTTCAGGAAAACTCTTTTTAAGTGGCAGAGTGCTCTTTATCAGTCTTGGAGAAGACTGTGATGTCATCCAGATATATCACCACGAACTAATCCTTCTCCCCGACAAAGGCTATGTCCATGGCCTGCTGAAATGTTGCTCCTGCATTCATCAGTCCGAAAGGCATTTTGGCATACATGAATGTGCCCCAAGGAGTGGTGAAAGCTATTTTTTCCCTGTCCTCAGGCATGACTGATATCTGATTGTATCCAGAGAAACCATCAATCATGGACATCTTGGATGCACCGGTGACCCTTTGTAATATGTGTTCCATGTTGGGTAGGGTATAATTGTCCTTCCTCAAACTCCTGTTCAGGTTCCTGAAATCGACACAGAGTCTGATTTCTCCACTCTTCTTTCTCACCGGGACCAAATTGGCCACCCACTCTGAATACCTCAAGGGGACAATGATCTGGGCATCCAGTAGCTTCTTTACCTCTTTCTCCATGACAGGTAGCAGCATGGGATTTATCTGTCTCAGCTTCTGCTTAAATGGCTTAGCCTCCTCTTTTAGTGGGATCTTGTGCTCGATGACTGATGTGTCATACGTTTTGAGGTCTTTGTAGGTCCATACAAACACATCAGCAAATTGCTTCAACAACTTAGTATATTCGGCCCTCTGTTCCTCAATCAAAATCCTTGACAACTTGACTAATTTAGGCTCCTCAGATGTGCCTATGTTGCATTCAGCTGTGTCATCATCTTCACCTGAAACCTTACCCTTTACTGCCACATCATTCTCGTCAAACAATATTTCTAACAAGATCAGTCCTTTCGGAATGTCATTGCTCGGTAGCTGAATGATCCGGTGATCAACAATTCTATTCACAAATTCCCCAGGGTGATGGTCATCATCCTCTTCAGGGTCCGACTCCTCATCTATGTGCATTGTGGAAAAGTCATCAATGGACTGGAGGAATTTTTCAATTTCTTAATCATCCTCAAACACCTTCCAGTATTTGACGTTGTCTGGTATAGAAGGTCTGTACTTTATTTCAACATCGGACCTGGCAGTGGGCAACGTGGGAACTTCGAGCACACTAGCTGTGAAAGCTAAAAAGTCGGCTGAGGCATTTTCCTCCCTTGGAATGTAGGAAATGTTAAAATCTAGGAAGGAACTATCAACCAGGTCCCATACCTCGTTCCTGTAATTCCTGAGCCGAGGATGCTTAGTCTGATAAATATTTTTGACCTGCTGTACAATCAGTTCCACATCTCCAAACACAGCTATCTCCTTAATTTCCATTTCTTTTGTAGCTCCTAATCCCAGAACCAGGGCTTCATACTTTGCCACATTATTGGTGACTTTGAATTCTAGCTTGTATGACAGAGATATGGTCTCTCGACAGGGTGATATGAATATCACTCCGGCGCCTGCACCCATACTGGAGGAAGCTCCATCAAAGAACATCTTCCAAACAGAGGTGGTTGGAAGGGAGGTCTCCTGATTAAGAATGGGTTGCTTTTTTATCTGTAAAGGAGCCTCAGGGGTTTGGGTGAGCTGTAGTAAACTGGAGCCTAAATCAGTGTCCAAAGCATAGATGGGATGATTGGTAGGGTTGGCTTCGTCACTGACAATGTAGGCTAGTCGGGCTTCTCTGTATAATCTCCTATGTTCCCCCCCAAAGACTGGAATGGTGGCATATGTGAGATCCAACTGTAACGTCCCTCCAAGTCTCTTAATCCAAGACCTTGACAATAGCATGCCAAAATTGGGGAGAACATCAGCTACCACAATATCCATGACCATACTCTTCATGGGTAGTTGAAACAAAGAAACTGCTAGGTCCTTAATTACTCCCAAACATTGAACCCTTCTGGAGTCAAACGAATAGAGGTCATGATAGGATCGGGTGACTTCCAGTCCTAATTCCTCTATGATAGTTTTGGGCATGAGGTTGTGGGAGGCCCCTGAATCCATAAGGAAATTATGCAGCACTTTGTCATGTATGTTCAGGGATGTGTAGAAGGGAGGGGATGAATCATCTCTGTCTTCTACCATGGGACCTAGGACAACTGCAGGCCTTTCATCTTAGAGGTTTATGGAGTCTGTGAGAGGGTATGGGGCTTCTGACTTCAACAACTCAGAGAAGCGTTTTTTGAATTCCCCATGTTTAATTAACTCAGTGAGTGGCACAGGAATTCTGATCTTTTGAATCTCATGTTCGAAATTGAAAGAAGACGTAGGCTTTGGGATTTTTCTAATTTCAGGAACATGATTATGGACAATGGGAGAAAGAGGTTGAGCTTTCTTACCTCTGTGAGAATCCGCTAATTCATTAGCAGGTTTCTCTGTTCTATTGGATTGCTCTGGAACATCAGGTGTTGCTATCCTTTTTTCGGACCTCAGGTTGTATCTGCCTCGACCTCTGCCATCTTTGTCTCCCTTGCTCAATTCATTCAGCTGACTATCCATGAGAGACTCTTCGTATGCTGATTTGGTCAGATGAGGGAAAGGGGGAGTGACTTCTAAAGAGTGGAATTTAGGCTCAGGCTCGTTTGTTTCCCCTTCCTGCTCATCAGCCACAAAATTGTTCTGGAAGGGAGCTTGAATTCTTTGGTTGTCCCTGTCTCTCTCCTTCTCTCTGTGCATAGTTGGAGGAGAAAAATTGTTTGGTCTTCTGAAACCTCCTCTGTTCTCGGTGGTATGAGGGCCCTTATACATTTTTTTTTTCCACCTTTAATATTTCCACCTCTTCTTTGAGGAGGTTCATAACTCGGGTCAACTCATCTACTTGAGGGTGAGGCAGTGATGGGCCGGAAGTTGAGGCTTCCGACTTTTCCTTTCTTCTGTCTACATCGGCCTGGTTTCTCAGTCTGTCAACGGCCAATATGTTGGATTCCACTTCTATAGATGCATCTTGCATCTGAGCTAAAGAGGTGGTTCTTCTTTCTCTTAACACGAGGCAGAAATCAGGATCAAATGTGCCAGCATAGGAAATTTTAGCAGAGGCCTCTGAGGGTTTAATCTCTGCAGGAATCTTGTTGTACATTTTGTTAAATCTTTTGGAGAAGTCTGAGATAGACTCTCCTTCCATCTTCTTCAGAGACCCAAAATCTGTCATGTAATACATATAATCCTTCATGTCTCCCCACTGTCTCAGGAAAACACTATCTAGAGCCTCAATTCCAGCGATAGATCCGGAGGCTAGTCCTCAGAACCATTTCCTCACCTCTCCATCGAGGCTCTGGATGAAAAATCTCATCCAGACATCTTCACTTTCGATATTCAAGTTGTCTGCATAGCTGTAAAAAGAAGCCAAGTGCTCCTCAGCAGTTATGTCTCCCTCCCCACTAAACTTGGGCATGTATTTCAAATAGTCTCCAGCAGGGAGGGGGTTCAAAGGATGGGGTAGAACCAAAGGAGCATATCTCACAACAACTATGACATCCATTCTATTCGTAGGGGGATTACCACTAGCCATAGGGATATTAGGTAGAGGAGAACTAGGAGGAGAAGGAGTATGGATGGGAGACGTCGGAACAGAGGTTATTGGAGGAGACACCGGAGAAATCAGAGAGAGAGCCAAGGGACCTGAGTGAGCAGATGCTTCTCTCTGTACAGCAGTGGCAACAAAAGGAGGGGTGATGAAACCTTCAGAGGGTTGAGGTATATGGTGAGGCAAGACCTCCAGGGAAGGGGGAGTGACAAGGATCTCTCTTTCCGATACCGGATCAGTAGGAGAAAACTCAACAGGAACACTCCCAAAATTCAGAAAACGGGAAACCTCGGAAGAAGGACGACTAGGAAGATGCGAATATGAAAATGGAGTTCTCACAGAAGGGGAGGGTGTATCACCTGTTCCAGCGGCAGAAACTTCTTTTGCAGATCTCTTTCCCTTTCTGCGCACTGCTTCAGCGTCAGCTTCTGGTGTAGCTAAAGGCAAGTGTGGATTAGATCTCGTATGTCTGCCTCTCAAAGACACAGTTGATAGTGCAGATTCTCCTCAGCGGAGTCATCACAATGGAGTCGCCAGGTGCACAGTAGCAATCTTCAAGTTCTGATATCTGATGCACCTTCAAAATCAGTTGATCTTTGTCGTTCAATCCCGGGGAAAATATTCAACTTCATCCCCGGCAACGGCGCCAGAAATGTTGGAGCCGAAAGTCACTTCTGGATTGCTAGAAGGAGCAAAGCCTGATGCCCATCAGTTCAATGTCACAATTTGTTTTAAAGAGGTGATCAAATGGAGGAAAAATCGAGGAGATATCACTCTAACTCAGGGACTGAGTCTGGTACATAAGAGACAAAGGAGGTATTGATCCGACTTCAGCCAGTGGGTTGATAAAAAGGCGAATAGGTGGAAGACTTAATGAGGAAAATGAACAAACAACTTTGGGCAACATGCTTACAGCTATCTGTAGAAGAAAGACACTAAATGAAAGATCCTCTTGGTTCAGGGTCTCAAGGAACCGAGGAGGACTCGATTGGATCCTCCAATTCCAAGTCACTCGGTGCTGGGGAAATCACAAGAACTGACTCGAAACAACATAACTGCTACAGTGATCCAATCCAACATCATCCTATAACAGCTATAGCTCGACTGGATCCTCCAATTCCAAGCGTTTCTAACACAGTGTAACAAAGATGTAAAAGAAACTAGCATTCATCAGGCAAGAAGTCTCAAGAGTTCATACATAACCAGAGTATCAGTGCTTCATTAAAGATTTACAACCGGGAGCTCAGCTCAACCATCGATAGATACAAAAATGGAGAAAACGCCTTCATATACTCAAAATGACAACAACAGTAGAGGAACCGAGATATGGCATTGAAAGCTTTGCGTCTACATAGCCTCTGACAGTGAACCTATGAAAGATCGTGCAACTTATGTCAGACGCAATCTAGCTCTTTGACAGTTCCAATGGTGAATCGAAGTGCCTTAAATTCATGGCCGTGCTTTCCCATTATGGCGGAGGCGATATCTAACCACCACCAACCACTTCAATAACTGCTTTATAGGGATTGAGGATGACCTAGCCATCTTGGCATCTTTGGGACGTGGAAGGCTTCTCACGCTGCCACCTGGAATAATCGACTGGCTCGAAGGATATGCGTGGAGGCCGACACGGAAGGTGGGGCACGGGAATGGAGTGACAAGGTGTGCACAGGGTGACAGAGGATAGTTCATGGCGAAAGACCTTAGGAGGAAGGAGGAAAAAATGAGAGATAACAAACTCACCTTTTGGTGAAGGGCTGACGTGGAAAAGAGTGAGACACATGGCGAGCGGCAAGTGGATGATAAGAAGGAGGGAGGACCATGTGGATCAAAGAGGGGAGGTGGATGGATGACATGCGGCAGTAGGAGAAAGGTGGAAAGGAGGATGACATGATGAGGGAAAGGGCCCACGCCAGTTAAACCCAGAGCGGCTGAGAAGGATGGGGTTGTCCGGGTGTCGTTGATCTAGGCACTGTAATCTCAGCCGTTGGAAGCTGCTCGTTCGATTCCGGACCCCCCCCCCCTCTGCTTAAAGGTAGAAAGGCAGGGGGGGTCCAGAATGGTATTCATCGTCGTTGATCCGGGCGTGCTAATCTGGACCGTTGGAGAGGTGCGCCCCCGATTCCGGACCNCCCCCCCCCCCCCCGCTTAAAAGTAGAATGGTAGGGGGGGTCCGGAATTCAATACACGTCGTTGATCCGAGCGCATGAATCGTGACCGCTAGATCTTGTACCTTGTTTAACGCAGGTGCATTATTACCCAAAACTTAGGACAAGTGGGTTTTTAACCCATTCTCTTGCATTCTAACCTCCATACAATAAATATCACTAACACCAGTGAAGAGAAATTTCACACATGCCAGATTTGTATAAATAAGGAGGCTAGCACCTCACTTAGACACACACCTCACTTTCTCATTAAGAGACAAGTTTCGAAATTACAGTTGAAGAACAAGGAGAGAGATTGGCACATCTTTTGGGAGAGGACCTTCTGCATTAGTTTAAGTTATCTCTTGACATTGTATTAGCTATCTATAATAAGGAAGTTTTGCTGGGTTTTCTTCCCCTAGAGGGTTTCCCAGTATAAATGTTGTGTCTCTTGTGATTGTGTATTTCTTAGTGATCTTGTGTTATGCTATTGTTATCTAATGAAATGAAAAGAACTATAATAATGGCTTAAACATTAACATGGTATCATAGCCAAGTTGAAGAGAGCATCTTTCACAAGAGTGAAAAACGTCACTTTTTTTGTACATGCAAATTAGGGCTTTTTGATGGTGAAGCTTTTCATCCCTAAAACCATCTAGGAAAGTACACCCTCCCCCAAGGATTACTTTGGCACTCTCAGTGCACATTTTCAGTGGATAGATCTCCCAAAAAGTGAAACCCTAGTTTCACAAAGTACCAAAAGTACTAGAAAAACACTGTACCATAAGTACCAGAAGTACCAGAGTACCAGAGGTACCAGAAAACCAGAAGCACCACAAAAGAAATACATAGATCAAGTTTAGAGGAGAAAACACTGGATTTTCTCAGATCCAAACACACTAGGCTACTCGCCTCAACCAAGCGCACCTCCTGGTAAGTTCAGAATTTGATTTTGAGCATTTTCATTTTTCGGTCATTTTCCTAGGTCTAGGTAAAAGATGTCCACAAGCACTAAGCTTGTTGACAAGATGGAAGGTGTGGAAAAATTATGTTCCTATAAGTATAGGATTTGACTCGTTCTTGAAGAGAATGACCTAGAAAAATTCATCAAAGGAGAAATTCCGGAACCCGATGATGCTGTAGAAAAAGTCAAGCATCAAAAGGACACAATCAGGGCCAAAAGAATCATTGCAAATTCAATCGTTAGAAGCCAAATTTTTATTTTTCAATAAATACGAAGGTTCATCACAATTTTCGACGGTTTTTCGTCACACATACAACATATACGTTGTAAGTTTGGCCTTGGCATACATTTTCGTCGCTATTTCCACGCTTTTTCGTCGCTATTTTCCACAGTTTTGAGTCCCACATACAACATTTGCATTGTAAGTTTGGCCTTGGCATAAATTTTCGTCATTATTTCCACGCTTTGTCGTCACAATTTTCCACGGTTTTTCTTTGCACATACAACATCTACATCGTAAGTTTTTGTCTTGGCATAAATTTGCGTCGCTATTTCCACACTTTTGTATCACAACTTTCCACAATTTTTTTTACATTGTTATAGTTTTTCGTCTCAATTGCGACGAAGATTCATCATAATTTCGATGATGCATAGGGTTAACCCATATTGATTGTGATTACATGTAGAGATTTAATTTTGTCTTTGTTTCCACGAACACCTAGTTCATGGATATAGTGACGAAAAAAAGTCTTGGATTTCGTGGAAATTACGATGGATAAGTGTGGCAATAGCAATGAAAAATCGTCGCAAATTTGGTCATATGTACTAGTGATAGTCATCAATATTCTTCTTTATTCCGATGATATCGTTCTTATGGAAAGGATTCCCCATGATCTTGAAAACAAACTAAGAATCCTCAAGGATTTTTGCTCCAATATGGGTATGACTATTAATACTAATAAGACTAAGGTCAAGATTATTAAATCCAATAAGATCCCTTATGATACCTTCGTATATGACAACAACAACTTAGAGGAAGTGACTTAATACAAATATCTTGGAATTGGTACTCACCACAAGCTCAATTGGGATGATAGCATTGAGAAAATGATTATTTGGGGATGAAAATCTTATTATGGGCTTGAAAACAATTGTAAAGTATTTGAGATTTGGAGTTGGGATAAGAAGAAATTCCTCTTTGATACTCTTGTTACACCTATTAATATTTATGGATGTGAAGTCTCGGGTTGTAATATCTCTCGTGAATCCTCGAGAAAGATAGAGAAAATACAAAAGAATTATATAACCTATAATCTAAAAATTAAAGGAAATACACCCTATGCCAGCCTCCTCTTAGAAACAAGACTCTCCAGTTACTGAGAGGGGGGAGGGGTGAATCAGTAATAGAGAAATTTAATATTTTTTAACCATATAATCCAAGTGTTATATCATTGTAGCATTATCATCCAATAACTGCAGAGTAAATAAGAAATGAAAAAATGAACAATCATACACATACACAATACACCAGTGTTTTTCATGGAAACCCAAAGAGGGAGAAAACCATAGAATTCTTTTTCTTATATGTCTTGAAGAATTACATTCATTGGAAGCAGCAACTTCCTTTTCTTTCCATCTGCAACTGGAAGGAGGCTCCAACTCGTTTTTTTCTCAGGTTACAACTTGAGGGAAGTTCCAAATCCCCTATTCTCTGGCTACAACCAAAAGGAGGCTACAAACCCCTATGTTCTCTGGCTACAACCACCTATCCTTGCCCCATCCAGCTTCCCTGAAGTAGAAGTAGAATGATGGAACCAATATCACACTATCACTATGAGATATACCATTGTAAACCTGTACCAATAAAATCGAACCATGCATCAACCATGCATCAACCTGTACCTCAACCTGTAATCAATCTACACCATAAACAAGTGCATCAACTACGCACCAACCTATACCAAACAACCTCTAATCAACCTGTACCATATAAAAGTGCATCCAAGCATGTACCAAGTATGTACCAATCATGTGTCACCTACTTATCAACTATGACTCATCAATATGTAGCAACATCATCAACCATACACCTCATGTATGTTCCAACTCATCAACTACTTGTCTCAACCATGTACCCAACATGTACCTTAACCAAAAGCCCTCATCAATTTCATCATCCAAATACGATTTGTAAATATGTAATAGAACTGGTGTAAATTATCACATACCTGTAAACCTTCCTTAACTTTAACAACAAGAGACTAGCATTTTCATCAAAGTTTTCTTTAGTCTCACATGACTAGTTTTGGATTAGCCAACAACCCTAACTTGAAATAATAATAACTATGTACCTGTAACGAATAAATATATAAAATAGATACACAATTTTCTTCATTGTGTTTTATGCAATTCCTCCAGGTGTCACTACTTGAAACCTCTCAGAAAAGGAGTTATAGAAAAAATGGCATACCTTGTTGAATTCTGGCTTATTCTAGAGAGCGACGTTGTAGAGTGTGCCCCGCATGGAATATTTGTTGGATAGATCTGAAATTGTTACACAACATACTACAGAATGTACTCTGACCAAAAATTTTTGTCTTACTGAATTTGGATCTGTTATAAAAAAATTATTACATTTTTTTCTCAAAACACATGTTTTAGACTAGTTTCAGGACTAGCCACAAACCTTATTTTCCATGGAGTGTAAATCCAAAAATACAACGACCCACAAGATAGATTTTTTACCACAAATACTTGGATTGTTTCCTCAATGGAATAGAAATTTCATGCTCTGAATCATTCTATAAAAAAATGTTATTGCGAAAATGGTGAGATGACAAGTAAATAACATACCTTAGAAAGCATCATCAAAAGAATTTATCCTCCCTTGAATTCCGGCCTTCTTTTCTTCACCTTCCTTATGAAATTCGGCTTAGATATCCTTTGGTTACCTCAAAAATCTATAGATTTTCAATATGCTCAAGTGTGATCTAAAATGAGAGAGCCTTGCCTCTTATTTATACTCTCCAAGTAGCTTCCTTAAAAACATATTCTAGATCACTTTTCCCACTTTCCTTATTTTAGGGTTAATCCATTTCTAATTTCTCCATTAAATTTATTATTTAAATATTTTTTTTTGTATTCACTTTGAATTATAGTACACTCATCACTTCAATTTATTATTTACCTTCTAAAATCTCTTAAACCATTTTGACTACTTTGACCTTTTGGGGCTTCTAGATGGCATATGAGTGTCCTCCAACTTCATAAGGCCATAACTCTTAAACTGTGAGGAGTTATGTGACATTCCACATACAAACATAAATGGAATGTCATGTAATATTCATATAGAATAGTATTACCTACAAATATATCAAAACACATACCATTATCGATCAAACAAACTTGGGTCCATTACCCAAACCTGGGTTCTCCAACTTCTTATGGCCATAAATCTCTAACCGTGAGGATTTATGTGATGTTCCACATACCATTGGAAATGACATGAAAATAAATATCCTCATAGGATAGTTCCATTGAAAAATTCACTGACCTTTATCTCATTATTCCACAAATAAGCATAGGTTCTCTAACCATACTTCTAGGATAACTCAATCTGCAAAGCATATTCCCGTGAGGGATTTCACCATAAGGGGACCACTTTGGATTTCATCCTTTGTGATATAGGGATTTATTCAAGGGTTGAAATCAATGACAACCAACCTTAATAAACAATCTCCCCCTTTGTCATTGATGGAAACACTATGATGCAAAACTTAAATTATGTCATGCAATACTGAAGTCATATCACTCATGCTCCCCCTGGAAACATGCCTCTCTCCTCTGCATCTCTGTGACCATTTCTCCCCCTGGAACCATGCCTCTGTCCTATGAATCTTATGAATCTCTCCCACTTTGTCATCAATGAAAAATGTATCTTTCCATCCGGGGTTTCTCCCCTTGACTCAATTTTCCTCTTTATGGTGCTTCCTCGTGTACATCTAAGACATATAAGATAATCATTCAAAATAATTTATTTTGGAGTAGAAATAACTCTGAGTCTCTGGCGAATATACTTAAAGACTTCCCATGGAAGTGGTTTTCTAAATATGTCTGCCACTTGTTATTTTTTTCCCACATACTCAACTCTGATGTTATTTTCTACAACCTGCTCCCATAGAAAGTGATACTTGATTGGAATGTTCTTCTTCTTGGAGTGAATCACCGATTTCTTTGAGATACTAATGGCGATTGTATTATCACAATAGATTGGAATGGGCTCATCATACTCAACCTGTATATATGTCAAAGTTTGTTTCATCCAAAGAACCTGTGTACAACATGATGTTGTTGCAATATACTCTGCCTTGGTTGTAGATAAAGATACTAATTATTGTTTCTTTCTTATCCATGATACTAAACACTCACCCAAGTATAACGTTGCTCCACTGGTGCTTCGTCGGTCATAAATAAAACCTACCCAATTTGCATCTGTGTAGGAAATAAGTGATAGATCCTTTCCTTTTGGATACCATAATCCAATCTCTTATGTTCCTTTGAGATATCTGAAAATCCTCTTCACTTCTAATACATGTGATTCCTTTGGTGCTACTTGAAATCGAGCCACCTGTACAACTACGTGCATTACATCTCGTCTAGATGATGTCACATAAAGTAGGTTGCCAATCATTGACCTATATTGCCTCTGATTTGTAGACTTTGAATCATCATCTTTTCTCAACTTGCAACTGGTTTGCATAGGAGTGATAACTAGTTTGCAATCTTCCATTTCAAACCTATTTAGCATTTATCTGATATACTTGGTTTGAGAAATAAAAATTCCTTCGTTTCTTTGATGTATTTGAAGTCCCAGAAAGAGTGATAGTTTTCCAAGTAATGAAATTTCAAATTCATTCTACATATCCTTTGCAAATTTTTAGCTGAACCTGTCATCATCACTACCAAAAATAATATCATCAACATAAACTTCAACTAAAAAAATATTACCTTGACTTAACTTGATGTATAGGTTGTTGTATGCACTTCCTTTTCTGAACCCTGCCTACTATAGATACTTATCCAGTCTAGAGTACCATGCTCTAGGAGCCTGTTTTAGACCATACAAGGCCTTATTTAATTTACACACATAATTTGCGTTCTCTGACAACTGAAATCCTTCTGGTTGTTCAATGTAGACTTCTTCTTCAATTTCCCCATTCATAAAAGATGATTTTACATCCATTTGATACACTTTAAGATTTTTGGAGCATGCATAAGCTAAAAGCAAATGGATTTCTTCCATTCTAGCAAATGCGGCAAATGTCTCTTCAAAGTCGATTCCTTCAATCTGTGCATATCCTTTACATACCAATCTAGATTTGTTCCTTGTAACTTGTCCATCTTCATTCAATTTATTTCTGAAAACCCATTTTGTGTCGATCACATTCTTATTATTTGGTATTGAAACCAATTCCCAAGTGTCATTTTTCTCTATTTGATCCAATTCTTCATCCATGGCCTTATTCCAAAATTCATCATTAATGGATTCTTCAAAACAATTTGCTCAATTGTAGATAAGAGTGTTAGGTGTGTTTGTTCTAGTGAACAGATTCTTCTTTTAATCTCAAATCCTGCATCTTTGTTTCCACTAATCTGATCTAAAGGATGATTCTTCTGTACTCATCTTCTAGGTGTCTTTGGAGACACTTGTTGAACTTTCTCTTTTGTTTCTGTCAGATTCTCTTCATCTTCCTCTTCTACTTATTTTTCTTCTTTTGCTTCTTCTTCGAAAGGTTATTCCATTGATTCATTTTCTTCTTTCTTTGATTTTGGTCTGCCTATTTCATCATTTGTTACGTTGATTCTTTCCACAACCTTGTTCAATCTCAGATTGCAAAAAATGTATTATTTCCTTGTACTTCAGTAACCAACAAGTACGCATTTGTCCACATGAGATTCAAAATTTCCCATTCTTCCATCTTCTCTTTTGATGTAGCATTTTCTTCCAAACACTCTGAATTTATTTACATCTTCTGGTCTTCCTTTCCATAGCTCGTAAGGATTTTTTTCAATGTTGTTTATGAGAATTACTATGTTTTGAATGTGAACTTCTGTATGCACTGCCTGTGTCCAAAATATATTTGTCAATTTGGAATCCATTATAATTGTTCGAGCCATTTCCTGTACTGTCTTGTTCTTTCTTTCAACAAATCCATTCTGTTGAGGTGTCCTAGAAACGAAGAATTGCCTTTTTATTCCATGACTGTTGCAGTAGTCCATAAATTACTTTTAAGTGAAGTCTTTTCCATTATCAAATCTCAAGCATTTGATTTTTGAATCCATTTCATTTCAACCATTTCCTTGTAGATATTAAAGTTTTGAAAAGCTTCTGACTTATTCTTGAGAAAGTAAACTACAATCATTCTTGTATAATCATAAACTAATAACATAAAGTATTTCTCACCTTTTAAACCCTTTGTTGTAGTTGGTCCAACTAGATAAGTGTGCACAATTTCCAGTGGTCTTGTCGTTGAATTCCTTTGATTTGAACCTGGTCTTTGTTTGCTTTCCTCGTTGACAATGCTTGCATAAAGTGTTGGTTGGTTTCATGATCTGGGGAATTTATATGACTGATTTTCTTTTTCTAACTTTGACAAAGTTATCAAAATGTATGTGACCCATTCTTCTATTCCATAGCCAACTTTCATCTTGCTTTCCTAGACAATACTTTTCATTTCCAATTTCACTTAACACATATATGTTGCTTGAAGTTCTTGCAGCTCTAGCAATCAATTTTCCTGAACCATCTTTTCTTATCTCACACTTTTGTGAATTGAAAGTAAATTTATGACCTTGTTCACACATTTGACTCACACTTAGAATATTATGTTTCATATCTTCTACTAGTAGAATATTTTCTTCCTTTGTATTCTTGTTCCCAATTCTGAGTGGGCCTTTTCCAATAATTTTAGTTGAATCATCATTTCTGAAGGAGACTGATCCATCTCTTTCCTTTCTTAATGTAAGAAACCTGTCTCTATCACCTGTCATGTGTTTTGAAAAGAGACTGTCAACATACCAACCACGTTTCTTCTGCTTAGCTTGTAGAGAGAGTGTGCATTCTTCATTGCTATACTAATTCTGCTTTCTTATCTATGTCCTTTTCTAAGGTGCATGTATGTGATTGTTGTTTTTCTGTTGCGGTTCTTTATGAGGGACTGCCATTCTGCAATCTTTGGCCATGTGTCCAAAGTTGTTACATTTGTAACATTCCACTTCAGTGCTCAAAGATTCAAACCTTTTGTAACTTCTCCTATGTGTTTCATTAGGCCTTCTTGGATAACCCTTTTGTGTATGTCTTTCAAAGTTGTTTATGTTCTTGTTGTTTTCTCTGAAATTCATATCATTATGTCCAAAATTATCCCATGCATAACATAAACCAAAAAATATAGTTTGATACCTGGAAGTTGAAGATATTCTGAAAGGGGGTGCTCTTATGAATCCTTCTTCTTCTTGTGGCCTATCTGTTTGTTGTTGATTATGAAATCTGAATCTTATCAGTGGAGGAGTGTCCCTGTAATCTTCCTTGTATATATTCCTATCCCCTTTCATTATTTCTACATAGCGTTTTGGATATGTTTCTTGCTCCGTTGTTTTGGAGTTTGATCCATTTTATGTATGATTGTATCCAAGTCCGGACTTGTTAAGATGAGCTTTTTTACTGCTGAAAATGTCATCCAAAACTTTTCAGCTATTCTGCATATTTTTATTTTGAATATCCTTTCTTAATGTGACAATATCTGCTTCCAAATTTCCAATGTTCATGTTCTTTTGTTCTAACTGTTCTTTAAGTTTTTCTTCAATTCTTTTATCTTCTTCTATTTTGAACCTTCAAATTTGTGATCATTTGTTCTAGTTCTTGTGTATCTTCTTTCTTGTCTAGTTCCACTTGTAGTTTCTTATTTTTCTTCTTTTCTCTTATGATAATTTCTATGGCACACATCAATTCTTCTCGGTAGTCAACTTCTTCCTCTTCAATTTCTTCTTCGAATTCTTCATATTATTTTTCAACTTTTTCATATTCTTCTTCGAAGTCTTATTTATGAGAGTCTTCTAATTCCATGAATAGAACTCCTCCCGTTTCACCATCACTGACTTCATCTTCATCTGATGATGAGATGTCTTCTTTGGTGCATAAGCTTTTCTTGAAAAATTTCTTTGTAGTTATTTTTCCTTTATATGTTTGTTTGTCTTTTGAGTAACTTTCATCATTTCTCTTTTTCTTATGAGGACATTTGTTAGCAAAATGACCAATACCATCACAATTAAAATAAATTAAAGGAATTTTACCTCTATACCTACCGTCAGTTCCCTTGTTCAGTCTTTTGATGAAGTTGGCCACTTATTCACCATCTTCTGGGATGTCATTGTTGCTTCTATGTTATTCTTGTTTCTTTTCCCTTTTCTTTGATCTTTTGGATTCTTTGAAGGCTGCTTCTTTTACATGTGGATTTTCTTGTTTAGTTCTCATTTCATATTCTGTGAAGATTCAATGCAGTTCTTCCATGCTTATTGAGTTTAGATCTAACATTTTTCTAGTGTTGATATCTTAGGGTCAAATCTCATGGGAAGAGATCTTAGTACCTTTTGAACAATTACAGATTCTTCATTTTCTTCTCCCAATCCTATGATTGCATTCACTGTTTCATCGACTCGTACGAAGTAGGCTGCAATATTATCATCTTCCTTCATATTTAGTTGTTCGAACTAACCTTTGTAAGTTTGAAGCTTTTCTTCTTTGACTTTTGAATCTCCTTCATAAATATTTCGAAGCTTGTCCCAAATCTCTTTAGTGGTTTTACAATGTGCAACTTTGGTGAATATCGTTTACTGAGACCATTCAAAAGTGCATTTGTGGATTTGGAATTATTCTGACCGAGTTTCATTGCTTTGTCATTTTTTGGTGGAACTGCTGGTGTTGTGTATCCATCTACAATTGATTGCCAAATTTCAAATCCCTGTGCCTATATATATTTCTTCATCCTTATGCTCCAAAAAACATATTTATGTCCATCAAACCGTGGTATTCCTTTTTTACACAAGTTGTTTCTCTCCATGATCTACCTTTTAGTGGTTAATCTGATTTCTGAAGGAACCTGCTCTGATACCAATTTTTGGATTACTCAGAGGGGGGGTGAATCAATAATAGAGAAATTTAATCCGTTTTAACCATATAATCCAAGTGTTATACCAATGTAGCACTATCATCCAATAACTGAAAAGTAAATAAGCAATGAAAAAGTGAAAAATCATACACATACACAGCACAACAGTGTTTTACGTGGAAACCCAAAGCGGGATAAAACCACAAAATGCTCTTTATTATATGTCTTGAAGAATTACATTCATTGGAGGCACCAACTTGCTTTTATTTCTAGCTGCAACTGGAAGGAGGCTCCAACCCCCTTGTTTCTCAAACTACAACCTGAGGGAAGCTCCAACTCCCCTATTCTCTAGCTACACCCAGAAGGAGGCTACAACCCCCTATGTTCTCCCGCTGCAACTGAAAGGTGGCTACAACCACCTGTCCTTGCCCCGTCCAACCACCCTGAAGTAGAAGTAGAATGATGAAACCACTGTCACACTATCACTATGAGATATATGACTGCAAACATGTACCAATAAACCCGAACCATGCATCAACCATGCATAAACCTGTACCTCAACCTGTAATCAACCTGTACCATAAACAAGTGCATCAACCATGCACCAACCTGTACCAACAACCTGTAATCAACATGTACCATAAACAAGTGCATCCAACCATGTACCAAGTATGTACTAGTCATGTGTCACCTACTCACCAACTATGACTCATCAATATGTACCAACATCATCAACCATACACCTCATGTATGTGCCAACTCATCAACTACTTGTATCAACCATGTACCCAACATGTACCTTAACCAAAAGCCCTCATCAATTTCATCATCCAAATATGATTTGTAACTCTGTAATATACTTGGTGTAAATGATCAAATACCTTCAAACCTTCCTTAAGTTTATCAACAAGATACTAACATTTTCATCAAACTTTTCTTTAGTCTCACATGACTAGTTATGGATTAGTCAAAAATCCTAACTTGAAATAATCATAACTATGTACCTGCAATGAATAAAGATATGAAACTAATACACAATGTTCTTCAATGTGTTTTATGCAATTCCTCTAGGTGTCACTACTTGAAACATCTCAGAAAAGGAGTTATAGAAGACATGACATACCTTGCTGAACTCTAGCTTATTCTAGAGAGTGACCTTGTAGAGCATGCCTCGGACGGAATATTTGTTGAATCAATATGAAAATGTTATAGACCATACTAGAGATTTTACTATAACAAAAAAATATGGTCTTACTGAATTTGGATCTTTTATAAATAATTTATGACGTTTTTAAAACACATGTTTTAGACTAGTCTGAGGACTAGCCACAAACCCTATTTTCCACAGAGTGTAAATTAAAAAACACAAAGACCCACAAGCTGAATTTTTTACCATAGATACTTGGATATGTTTCCTCAATGGCATAGAAATTTCATGGTCTGAACCATTCTAGAAAAAATTTATTGCAAAAATGGTTAAATGACCTGTAAATAACATACCTTAGAAAGCATCATCAAAATAATTTATCCTCCCTTGAATTCTGGCCTTCTTTTCTTTACCTTCCTTCTGAAATTCGGCTTAGATATCCTTTGGTTACCTCAGAAACCTATAGATATTCAATATTCTCAAGTGTGATCTAAAATGAGAGATCCTTGCCTCTTATCTATACTCTCCAAGTAGCTTCCTTAAAAATATCTTCTGGGTCACTTTGCCCACTTTCCTTATTTTAGGGTTAACCCACTTCTAATTTCTCCATTAAATTTATTATTTAAATATTTTTTTTGTATTCACTTTGAATTATATTACACTCATCACTTCACTTTATTTTCACATAATGACATATACATAGAAAATCTATAGATTCGCTAGCATATCTTAACGATGATCACCCTAATCCTTCTCTTTTCACACATGCCAATAATGCACATACATAGTTTTTTTTTTCTAGTACAACTCACACAACTAATATTTTCCATCATGCATGTATTAGTGAGAGTTATCACATAGTGCATATGCATTAGGAATTTCCACCATGGATCCATCGGCAAAGGTCCTAATGGTCCCAAAACAACCCCAATCTTATACTCCTTCACTCACTCGATATAGAGATTCTTGATACCCCCCTCCACTTCTGAATACATGAATTTTTCTTAGCTTTTACCAAAAAAAAATCATCTATGTACAATTGAGGCTTAAGGTTTTAGACAAATTCTAGGGTTTTGAGGCCTAAGGTTTTAGAAAAATTCTAGCGTTTTGAGCATGGGTCTTGCCAAAAGAAGAAGGGATAAGCACCATTGGACATTCTGAAAGGTAAACATATAAAAAAATTGCAACCGATTCAAATAGAAACTCACAAATACTTTAAATAACAAAAAGAAGAAAAAATGTAGTTGTGAACAATGCCCATAACAATATTGGATCCGTCATGGAGGACAAAACTTACATATTAATGCTATTTGTTTCTTCCCCTTGATTAAAACTGATTTGAAATTTTAAAAGATTTCTAAGCACCAAAAACATGAATAAGATGCAAAATTTCTAACTCTTTGGACTGCCCAACTTCCAAAATTAGTTAAGATATAGTACATTTTCATGATATTTGATTTCAGTCCTCACAAACAAGGATTTGAGTTTGAGAGTAATTTAAAAAGATTTCTAAGCACCAAAAACATGAATAAAATGTTAGTTTATTGAAGCTTGTCTTTCAAGATAATAAGAGTAGAATTTAGTAAGCATACTTGTAATTTTTGAAAATTGTATTAGGGTGAATATGAAAACATACCACACCAACAACATGTAACACAATGCATCCATGAGCATCCATTGCAACTCATAGACAATCATATACTAATTAACTAAACTTTATTCACAATTCATTGCCAAACTTTTCATGTTAACTGAAGGGTGCTTTGGGGTATTGTTGCTACTCCTAGGTAGGCTATCATTGTACGGAAGGAATGTGGAAAATTTGACAAGTTGTAATCGTAGATATGGCCACTTCCTACATATTTTACAACTCTGTATTGTTAGTATTTTGATCAAAACTATGCCAATGGTGTCCACCTAACAAATGTATATGAAGGTCGTTGGGTGCTACCATAACACCAGTCAAAGGATTTACACCAATGAAGGGATTTAGAAGTTCGACTAAAGTGCATCCATATAATATTTTAAGTGAGTGAGTGTATTAACACCAATGAATGAATCCATTGTCAAGTAAATGTCCTCAATAAGTCAATGAATACCTAGATTTGCTAGCTCATGAAAGGGGAGATATCCTAGGGTGAGCTAGTATGAAAATAGGTCAACGTTAGGTAGGTTGGGGCTGCAAAAATAGCTTAGGACAACCAAATGGTACACAATCTTGAGGAAGTTCTTTCCAATACACACCTCATTACTGAACTCAATTGAATGATAAGAATTTCTTCCCATTGCTAAAATTAATCACCCCACAACACATAAGTCTAAATTATGGCATCAACTAGGACTCAAATCCAAATTTAAGAAAAAAATCATTTTCTTATTTATGATAAATGATTATAAGTTGCACTTAACTATAGGGAACATAGTTACAATTGTGTTCTTGTCACAGGTTCAACTATATCATTAGCTCAAGAAAATATTTATTAAACAAGTGACCAAAAGAACAAACCCACACAAACATGGTGACAACAACAATTGCAAGGTATACTTATATGGAACTTAGTATCTAAATCTAGTTAGAAGGAACATGATCCAAGTTATTGTCTTTAGTCAGTTAATGCCCTAGATGAAAAATATAGAGTAATTTTGGAGACAACGAAACACAGTTACAATGGTATGTTGTTATAGACATTGCAATAAATCAAATGATATATTAATCACCCCAAAACATCCAAGAATGGGGGAGTGTGTCAAAGTGAATCTATATCTAGCATTAAAATGGTGGGACTGTCTTTGTAATAGTTATGTTTGTCCTAAATTGAGTGCCAAGTTAGTAGCTTTAGTAGCTTTAGGGAGCTATAGATATTAGGTCTAGATGTCTTGCGTTAGGCCACTAAGAGTTTAGGATTCTTACCAATACACAAAAAATATACAAAAGAAATTACCTTGATGAAGGTATGCCAGTCATGAGTTTTTAACCCGCCAAATTCACTTTTCTTTGTTAATATATTCTTGATGTTTGAAGCAAATCCTGTTGGAAATATAATTTTTCGAATGAGCTCTTTTACAACATTACTTTCATCTTCTTTAAATAACCATGGGAGGCTATTTCGATCGACTCCATTAGTCCTATTTAAATCAATAATATTTAGCATTGCATGATTGGCTTCTTGAATGTCACTACAAATTTTAGAATTTTTTTCTTTGTCACGCCTTCCATCTAAGATTCTCCACAACATTTATGTTACATTCTTCCCGATATTTATTGTGTCGAACAAATGAGTTATTTCTAGTTGTTCATAGTAGGGCAACCTACTTCATTGTTTGGGGAAACGTTTCATTCCTCGTGGAAGCATATCAATGCCTTGACGACCAACTATATGTTACATAAATGAAATTAACACAACAATTGTTAGATAATACACAGTAGATATGAGAATTCAACACAATTAAAAAGTGTAATATATTGCATACGATGATGAAGATTGAATTACATTGACACCACACCTATGGAAGTTGGAATATAACATATCAAATTCGTGGTTTTATCCTAACATTGACAAACCATTTGATACCTTCAAGTTGACTAACAACATTACAACATAGAGAACACTTTTTGTTGTGCCTTCATATAGGGATTTAGTGGCATTTTGAAGGATAGGTTTATCAAAAATATATTCATCATCATTGTCCTCATCATTGTCATCATTATCATCCTGCAAGTTGTCCTCCTCCATGTTGACATCATCATTCATTGGAGCATTATAAATGTTTTGGATCAATCTATCTATCCCATCATCATCAACTGTATTATTAATATCATCATTTTCCATAGGAATAATGTGATCACCATTATCCACATGATTAAGTTCATCTTGTTCTTCAGTACTATCTCTATGAAAACATCTCTTTCTAGGTGGCATCACATTCTTAGGATGTTTTTTATTTAATAAAAACAATGGAAGCAATAAAATATAGTTAGAGTATATCAAAAATATTATTTTGAAAGATAAATTAAAAAAAAAACAATTAATGTATAATACCCTTAAAGATCTATAATAACTAATTACTTACCATGGGACGATATTCATTGCCCCCTTCAACGTGCCCATTCTATCTACAATTTTTTTCAACTATTTTTAAAGGTAGTCTTCTTCCATTAAAACCCATGCATTCACAACAAGGGCAATAACATTTCCCATCACCATGAATCACCATGTGCTTCTTTAACATAACAAGCTCTCTTTTATCGTCTCAAGTTGACATTGTAATTACCTATTACAACAAATCCATTGAAACATTATAAGTAAAATATACAAATCTGTTCAAATAATTTGGTATATATTTAGATATTTCTAATGAAAATTATACATCATGTTCAAAATAAATAAGGGACAAAGAATGAAACCTAAAAGCATGAAACATTAATAAGAGGAGGTGAATCTATTATCACCCAAAATCACACTATATAATATTAAGTCCCTAATAAAAATTAGGGTATCTTTAGGGATACACAAGAGTACTGATGCCCAATATCAACAAAAAAGCCACTGCTCTTCACTTCTAGTTGTTTCTTTTCCAACTCAAGGAGGAAACCCTAAATGTAAATTTACTAAGGCAAGGATACTTAGATATTCAAGAAGTTCCATGAAATATAAGAACAAAATTAGAGTGATTGAATCTAATTAGAGTGATTGCAGTTGAATCAATAATATTTTTACTTGATCAAAAGTGTATAAACCATAAAATATTTCTAAGGAGTTAAAATAAATCATAAAATCTGATGAAAATGACAAAGAAAATAAACCATAAAATAGTTCAATAGCACCAAACTACTAAATCACACACAAAAATTTTAAGTATTGACCTTCAAAATATCATCTATGTAGAGTCTGATCAATTTAATGTTTCTATTCTTGAAAGAGAATTGAAATCAAGATTTCACAAACAACATTGCATCAGAACACCCAAATGATTTTCACAACTATAGAAAATGATTGTTGCAACTATAGCAAATTTTCCATAACTAAGATATATATATGATTGATTTGCCATAAATGACCGTTTGATTCTCACACGTGCCATAGTTGGTCGCTATAGCGACTAACTGGTGGCTGGTCACTCTATCGAATAACTTTTGTCGTTATAACGACCAACAGTTGGACCCCGAAAAAAAAGTATATTTAGTCCAAAAAAAGAAAAAAAAATACGACAAAATTTTAAACCGTTGTAATATTTCTTTGTAATTTGCGTCCAATGTAGTAGTGTTTACCTTCTAAAATCTCTTACAACACTTTAACCGCTTTGACTACTTTGACCTTTTGGGGCTTCTAGATGACATATGAGGGTCCTCCAACTTCGTAAGGGCATAAATCTCAAACCGTGAGTTATGTGACCTTCCACATACCACCATTAATGGATTGACATGTACTATTCATATAGAATATTATTACCTGTGAATATATCAAAAATCATACCATTATCCATCAAACAAACTTGGGTCCATTACCAAAACCTGGGTTCTCCAACTTCTTATGGCCATAACTCTCTAATCGTGAGGAGTTATGTGATGTTCCACATACCACCGGAAATGGCATGACAAGCACTATCCATCTAGGATAGTTTCACTAAAAAATTCAATGAACTTCATCTCATTATTCCACAAATAATCATGGGTTATCTAACCATTCTTCTAGGATAAATCAATCCGCAAAGCGTCTTCCCATGAGGTAATTCACCATAAGGGGACCACTTTGGAGTTCATCCTTTGTGATATTAGGTTTCCTTGAAGGGTTGAAATCAATGACAACCAAACTTAATCAACATCTTCCCCATTGAGAGCATGGTTGTGACTAGATACCTAATGTATAAGAACAAGTTAAACAACATGAAAGGCAAGAGGCTTCCTAAAATTGCTTCAAAATCGAGTCATAACCACCATCGACTCAAGCTAGGATGGCATAAAGATGCCCGATCTGGACTAAACTATTGGGGAGTCATGGAAGACACCATTTTGAAGAATAAAGTTACTATTAAAAAATTGTCAAATCAAAATTTAAGGAGAAAATGTGGTGTGACAAAGAGTTATAGGAAAAAATAAAATCAAGGTATTATAAGGATGCAATCAACCCTAATATAGAAGATCAAAATTTTCTATCTCTTCTGCCAAGTGTAATGAAAAAAATAAACATTGCTAAGATAAGAACAAATTCTCACAAGCTCCATAGTGAAATAGGGTGTTGGTCAATTCCTAAAACACCATGGGATGAAAGTGTGTCACCTTTGTGACACTACGAAGGTTGAAGATGAAAAACACTTTCTCTTAGATTGTCCATCCTATACCCATATTATATTTGATTTTCAAAATATTTGTCACACTACCAACCTTTCTAACCTCTTAACTCAAAAAAAGTATGGTGATCATGTAAAGCTTCTCTTAATGCTTTTCGAGCACAAAAACAAAATTCTAAAGAATCACAAGTAATCACTTACCCTCTTAAAGTTTGATAGACCAATTAAGTCTTAGCGGGCGTTAATCATCATCATCATCATCATATAATGTTATTAATAATATATATATATATATATATATATATA
>JASDQU010736713.1:48537-61587 GCA_032191745.1 Picea mariana | reverse complement strand
AGAGAGAGAGAGAGAGAGAGAGAGAGAGAAATGGGTAAATACCCATTAAATTTAAGTGATGTCACATATTATTATTAAATCTATAAACAAAAAACAATAATAAAGAAGTATAATTATCCTAAAGGGGTAGTAATAAGGATTTAGATAAATAAATAATAATAAATAAGTATAATTATGATAAAAGGGTCATAATAAGTAATTATTATGTAGAGTTGGATAATAAAAGAAAATATAAAATAAATAATTACAATTTATTGAAAAACCCTAAAATATAATAAAGAATTAACTCATGGTGTTATTTATCATTGATGGATTTTATATAAGGACAGAGAAGAAAGGGAAAAGACAATTTGAGGACAAGGCATAGAAGAGCTAGTGGATCCGGGCTCAATTGGACTTAGGGTTACACACTCTATTGCCTTAAGAATTAGAGTGCCACACGTAAGTGGATTCCTTCAACTTTCAGATAGGTTACTATGAATCTTTATAATCTTGTAATGTTTTACCACCCTTATCAGATAATAATGGTTGCAATTTGCAATGTTTTTTCTATGTATTTAGGTGTATTAGGGTTAGGGTTCTTACATTATGTCGTGTTAATACTGTTTCTATGGGTTTGAAGTGTTTATGACGCAGGGGTGCACCACCCAGGAACGTCCACTCTCATAAGACCTTCTTCTTCTCATCCCGAAGAACTCGAAGGTTCTTCTATTTCTCTATCGAGAAATCTACACCCACAACAATCTTTCCCCGAGGTCTCCCCTTTACCACCGGGAGATCAGCTAAATCTCGCTATCTCGCGAGTTCGTGACTCAAAACTCCCAATTATTCCTTTCAAATCTTGCAATACCCGATCTGGCGATACGGGTATAGCTCCTTCCACATGCAACCGTGGGCTAAGCTTGATGTTAGCACCTCTCACAACCTCGTGAGTTTGTGAGTTGAACTCTTGTCCCTCCCGTTGTGATCCTCCGAGACGCAATAAGTCAACTCCAATTTGACTCCTCCCTCACCGTATTTCACTACTTGCAACCTCGCGACCTCACTGGTTGAACTGTCGGGATTTCACCCTCTTATTCCGCGAGTCCCCGAGATGCGAGAATTCGACGGAATGATGACTCTATCTCCAGCCAACGTGTATCCACCCGTCGGTCACGCAGTCCCACCTTATGTTCTGCCACGGGTCCACACAACCTTCGGCTCCTCGGCCCTTCGCGACTCGGTGCCCACACGAATCTCGGCTCCTCGGCACTTCGCGACTCGTGAATCCTTTGTGCCACTTGTACTCCACTCGTGCTCCGCTATGGCCCACACTGCTCTCCAGCTGTCAGGGTATTGCCTTCTCGCAACCTCATGATCCCCATGCCCAAATTATCGGACCTTTTCTTGCGAGGTCCTAAGACACGATCCCTCGCACAGATCCAACGGTCCTCCTGTGATCTGGATCCAATGGTTGTCCTTCTCTCGCTACTCGCGACCTCGCGACTTGGAGTACCGAATGTTTGGGCTCTCAACCTGCGAACTTCCGAGTTCGTGAGATCTGTCGATCTCTCGCCACCTGTCCCCTCAGATGGACGGCTATGATCCTCTCGCTCCTTCGCCGCTTCGCGTGCTTGCGCCTCGTGACTTTGAATATCCAATACTTGGGCCTTTACCCTGCGAACTCCCGAGTTCGCGAGATCTTCCGATCTCTGCCACCTGTCCTCCTTAGATGGACGGCTACAGTCCTCTCGCCACTTAGTTACTCACGAAGCTGAAGGGATTCCCTTTCGGTCCTCCAATGCCTGAGTCTGCGAGATGAGAATCTCCTTACACGCGTCCTCCTCAACGAACGACTCTGATCTTGCAGGGATATCGCGTCTCGCGATATCACTGCTCTTGCTACACAACTTTCGGGGCTTCAACTCCCGAGTCCCCTATACACGATACCACATGTAGATCCTACGACTCCTGTGACTCTGAATCGACGCATCTGCCCCTCCTGAGATTCAAACTCTTCGGAATCTTCTCTCCATAACCTCCTTGCACCTCTCCAAGATCTAACGACCCTCGAAACTTCATGAAATCTCTTCAGAAGATTTCGACCGTCCGTTCTTCCTTATATAATCCACGAGATGAAAAGGACTATCTCTCCACGAGATTCCTTCGCCACTTCACCAACCTACGACTTTTCTTCCTGACTTCAAGTCACACTTATCTACGTTGATCTTCAGCGACTCAGAGGGCTATCCTTCCTAACATTTTGCTAATTTACTTCGACCTCAATGAGGTTCTTTGCACGCACTCCTTGCGGTAAGCCCGCGAACACTTCAACTGTTCGAGCTTCCTTGACTCTGCATATTCCCGTAGCAGCAGTCCTTCAATACTTCACTCAGTTTCATGACTGAGACTCTTCTTAGTCTGCGCACTCCTTGCATGAATTCAACAACCCACTTTCACTTCTGAGTGTTTTGAGAACAAGAGTTTAACTCCCTGAGCCTTCTGTCAACGCACTCCTTGCTGACAACTTCAACTGCACTCCTTGCAGGAATCCTTGCTCAAAAGAGAAACAATTGTAACTCACCTCACTTCCTCTCATATTTCGATCTTAACCCACGAAATCATACACACAGCATAATAACAAATGCATACCAGGAAGAAATATTCATAAGCAGAGCATTCAACACACATACAGAGAATAACACAACAACCATGAATCTGAATCAACTTCTTTTATTAATTCAATATCTGTACATGGGTGTTTTCTACAACTCTTTGCTATTCTCCTATGCTCTAGACTCTTCTTACTCCTGTTGTTAATGTTACAATGATACAAATGAGGGTGTCTATATTCGGTTTTCCCTCTTCCTTCTAGAATTATCTAATCTAAGAATTCAATTCTATCTACCTGCAACTACTACTATAAATGCCTCTGTCTATCTCAGACGAGAGCGTATGGATTGAGGTCTGATTACATTTTTACCAAGGTGCCTAAATTAAATGATCTAATTTATATTCAGTGCATCAACTTCAAGGGAAAATTTAAAAATTCAAAAACTTGCGCTAGATGTCTTCCAGCTGGATTCTGCTTCCACGTTGGTTTTGCTTGTCGTGAGGGATGCTCCTGCATCATACTCCCTAGCTTGAAAATTTGCAATGGCTCCTGTCCATGATCTCCTGCATGGTATGTCCATGCTTCCAAATTTCTGCTTCATTCTCCTAGCTGGCATCTTCAACTGGGTGTCCCTTCCACTTGACCAAATATTCAAAATATTCTTTCCTCCTGGTTTTCTTACCCACTCTTTTATTCAGTATCTACTCCATCTGTGGCTTCTTTGCAACTGACATCTGCTTCTGCCACTGGATCTCTGGTTGATCATCACTTTCTGCTCCTGCTTCATCAATTTTATATGGATATAAATCCGAAACATTAAATATCAGAGATATTCCAATGTCCTCGGGTAACTCGATTTCATAAGCATTCTCTCCCATTTTCTTCAAGACCTTGCATGGACCAATTTTATTCATCTTTAATTTGTTATATGTTCCTCTCGGGAACCTTTCTTTCCTCAAATGTGCTAGAACCAGATCACCAACCTCAAACTGAAGTTGTCTCCGATGTTGATCTTCTCTGCGCTTGTACTCCTGACTTGATTTCAATAGTCGCTCCTTCACCTAGTTGTGAAGTTCCTTCATCGCTTCAGCGAATTCTCCTGCACTAGCACTGCTAGTATCAGTCTGTTCTGAGTCCCTCAATTCAGAAACTTCTCTTGGCTGCATTCCATATACAATCTGAAATGGACTTTTCCTTGTGCTCCTGTTTACTGAGTCATTGTAAGCAAACTCTGCTTGCGGTAATATGCTATCCTAGCTGCTATGGTGCTCCGTCACCAAGCTTCTCAACAAGTCTCCCAGACTTCTGTTGACCACCTCTGTTTGTCCATCCGTCTGAGGATGATAAACAGAACTAAACATCAAATTAGTCCCTAGCTTCTTCCACAATGTTCTCCAGAAATGCCCTATGAATTTGGTATCCCTATCCGAAACTATGCTTTTCGGCAATCCATGAAGTCAAACAATCTCTTTGAAAAACAAATTTGCGATGTGAGTCACATCATTGGTTTTCTAGCATGGAATGAAGTGTGCCATCTTAGAAAACCTGTCAACTACCACAAAGATGGAATCAACACCTCTTTGTGTCCTCGGCAATCCCAATACGAAGTCCATGCTAATTTCATCCCACGACTTCTCAGGTGTGGGTAATGGTTGATAAAATCCCGCATTCTGCTTTCTTCCTTTTGAATGCTGGCAAATCCTGCATTTGTCCACAAAATTCTTGACTTCTGACCACATCCCTGGCCAAAAGTATGACTCGCTCAGCTTTGCAAATGTCTTATCATGGCCAAAATGTCCTACTAATCCACCACTGTGCTTCTCTTTTAACAAGTTCTCCCTCATGGAGCAATTTGGAATACACAGTCGATTCCCTTTGAACAACAATCCATCCTAGATCACGTACTCTATCCATTGACTTCTATCTCTGAGAACTGGATTCTCAGCTGCTTCATAAGCTTCCTTAAAGTCTGAATCATCTGCATACATGTCCTTAAGATCATCAAAGCCTAACGTCCTGACTTTGAATTCCTGCAACAGCAAACACTTCCTGCTCAAAGCATCAACAACTTTGTTAGCAGTACCAAAAATATGTTTTATCACAAAAGTGAAATTTTGCATGTATTCTACCCATTTAACATGCCTCTGATTCAACTTTTCTTGTTGAGTCACAAATTGTAATGCATGGTTATCACTATATAAAACAAACTCCTTGGGAATCAAATAGTGTCTCCATTTCTTCAATGCCTGTATGATGGCATATAACTCTTTATCATATGTGGAATATTTCTCTTTTGCCTCATTCAGTTTCTCGCTGAAATATGCAATCGGCCTATCCTCCTGACTCAAGACCGCTCCTATGGAAAACCCGCTTGCATCACATTTCACCTGAAATGTCTTTTGAAAATATGGCAACACCAAAACCGGTTGCTCTGTAATCTTTCATTTCAATAAATTGAAACTCTTCTCAGCCTCTTCCGTCCAGTGAAAATATTTATGTCTTTTCTTGACTGTATCCATCATTGCTGCACTAATTCCACTGAAATTTATAATGAACTTTCGGTAGAAACTAGCCAGTCCATGAAAACTCCTCACCTCAAATACGTTCCTCGGTGATGGCCAATTCTTGATTACCTCCACCTTATTTGGATCCATCCTCAACTCATTTGCAGATATGACAAACCCCAAATAAATGAGTTCTGTCTTCATGAATGAGGACTTCTTCATGTTTATCAGCAGCTTCTCTTGCTGTAATCTCTTCATCACAATAGCCAAATGCTTCAAATGCTCAACCTTTGTCTTGTTGAAAACCAATATGTCATCCAGATACATAATGACAAATTTTCCGATGAAATCCTTCAGGAGTTCATTCATCAACCTCATAAAGGTACTTGGTGCATTCGTCAAGCCAAACGGCATGACAAGCCATTCATACAAACCTTCGTTTGTCTTGAATGTTGTTTTCCATTCGTCACCTTCTCTCATACAAATCTGATGATATCCACTCTTCAAATCTATCTTTGAAATTTTTTTTGCCCCACTTAAGCAATCCATCAAATCATCCATTCTTGGCAATGGGAATCTATATCTGATAGTTATCTTATTTATCGCTCTTGAATCAGTGCACATCCTCCAGCCTCCATCTTTCTTCAGACTGAGTACTGTTGGAACAACACACAGACTCAAGCTTTCTCTGACCAAGCCTTTGTCCAACAACTCTTGGACCTGCTTCTTGACCTCCTCATTCTCCTGCGGCGTCAATCTGTACGTGGCTTTGTTTGGTAAACTAGCTCCTGGTATGAGGTCTATATGGTGACTCACACTCCTCATCGGTGGCAATGAACGAGGTAATTCGTCCACCACAATATCAACGAACTCTTCCAGTAGTTCCTGAACTTCTTCTGGTAAATCATCCACTCTTGCGATAGTCATAACAATTCTCGGCTTTCTGACCATAAAGAATTGTGGATCCTCCTTCTTCTTAACTTCTGTAAGAAGTTCCTTCCCACTCATGAGAAGTACTCTGTTATTTACTTTCGGCTTCACCTCTTTATCTTCGATTGGACACAACATGTGAGTCCTCCCATTCCTTTCCAGGGTATAAGTGTTCATCCTCCCATCATGAGTTACATTTCTATCATATTGCCATGGTCTACCCAACAATAAATGACAGACATCCATAGGAATAACATCACATAAAATTTTATCATTATATCCTCCTATCTTGATGTCAACTAAGAACTGTACTTTAGTGACATTTACCTGATGTCCCTTCTGTAGCCATGAAACTTTGTATGGGCTTGTATGATCAGTTGTCTCCAGCTCCAGCTTTTCTACCATCTCGGTTGAAACGAGATTATCGGTGCTTCCACTGTCCACGATGACCTTGCATACCCTATCCTTGGTCTTGCAAGCAGTCCTAAAAAGACTATTCCTCTGTGCTGGATTCTCCACCTCCTTCTCTGGAATCAAAATAAATTTCCGCATCACTAGCGATCTTCCACCTTCAGCGTACTCTGTCTCAACATCTCGCCTCTGTGCCTTGGCGATGTGAGTCTCTCCAGTTTCTTTCTTTTTCTCTGGACACTCAAATGACCTGTGCCCATTTTTTCCACATGTGAAGCATGTAATCACTCCACCTCTTCCTCTTCCTCTACCTCTGGTACAGGGAAACCTATCATTATCAGCATATCCTCCTCTTTGTTCAATTTGTTGTCCTCACTGCTCAACATATGGTCTTCTCTGTGAGGTTCCACCTCTTTCAACCTTTCTCTGAGGTTTCTTCCATTCCTCCTTGGGCTTCTGGTATTTATCTTAGGCAACTTCTTTGCCTCTGGGATAACTTCTACCTCGGCCTCTCTGACTTTGTTTACGGCTCAACTTCTCCTCATCTTTCAGAGCCAATTGGTAAGCATCCTCCACCATTCGAATGGTTTCCATATTTAATTCATCCTGAATCTCATACCTCAGGCCATTCAGATACCTGGCCACCTTTTTGTCATTGCTTTCACGATGACCTGCTCTGATATTCAACCTGTAAAATTCCTCAGCATACTCCTTCATTGTCATCAGCTTCTGTCTTAGGTTCTGCATCCTCCTGAATAGAGAAATTTGATAATCCCTGGGAATGAATTTTTCCTTCATCTTTGCAATCATCTTGTCCCACTTCTTAATCTTCTACTTGCCTTGGCAACGCCTGTCAGCTTGCAGTTCATCCCACCACAAGGCTGCATGTCCTTTTAATCTTGTGATGGCATGTATGACCTTCTTATCATCTTCGATATCTTCATAATCGAAGTAAGTGTCAAGAGCTCTAATCCAATCTAGCAGCTCTTCTGCATCCAGATTTCCTTCATAAGATGGAATGTCCATTTTTGTTTTCGAACTCATCCGAGTGATAGCCTTAATTAAATGCTCATTGGCTGCATCCTCCACCGGGATTTCTTCTTCTTCACGTCCAACATCATCTTCATCCTCAGATTTACTGATATCTCCTACATCAACGTTTCGCCTTTGTGATATCTCCATGTCCTCCATTCTGGCACGAAGATTTCACACTTCTCTCTCCATATCTGGATTCTGTACTTGCCTACCTCTTTCTCTGGACATTTCTCTTCCTCTGGACAATTCCCTTTCCTCCTCTGGATCGGGTGATTGTCTACCTCTTCTTCTTGGTGGCATGGTGAATTCTCCCTTTTTCTCTGCCATAGAAAGCAAATAACTTTTCTATGCTCGGATACCACTTGACGTGTGTATCAGAGTGCTCTCTTATCTCTTCCTGCCTCTCTTGCCTGAAATATATAGACAAGTAATAAGCTCTGATACCACTTGACGCAGGGGCGCGCCACCCAGGCACGTCCGCTCTCACAGGACCTTCTTCTTCTCGGTCCGAAGAACTCGAAGGTTCTTCTATTTCCCTATCGGGAAATCTGCACCCACAACAATCTTTCCCCGCGGTCTCCCCTTTACCACCGGGAAATCAGCTAAATCTCCCTATCTCGCGAGTTCGTGACTCAAAACTCCCAATTCTTCCTTTCAAATCTTGCGATAACCGATCTGGCAATACGGGTATAGCTCCTTCCACATGCAACCGTGGGCTAAGCTTGATGTTAGCGCCTCTCGTAACATCGCAACCTCGTGAGTTTGTGAGTCAAACTCTTGTGCCTCCCTTTGCGATCCTCCAAGACGTGATAAGTCAACTCCGAGTTGACTCCTCCCTCGCCGGATTTCACTACTCGCAACCTCGTGACCTCACTGGTTGAACTGTCGGGCTTTCACCCTCTTATTCCGCGAGTCCCTGAGATGTGAGAATTCAACGGAATGCTGACTCTATCTCCAGCCAACGCGTGTCCGCCCGTCGGTCGTGCTGTCCCACCTTATGTTCTGCCACACGTCCACACAACCCTCGGCTCCTCGGCCCTTCGCGACTTAGTGCCCACACGAATCTCGGCTCCTCGACACTTCGCGACTCGTGAATCCTTTGTGCCACTTGTACTCCACTCGTGCTCCATTATGGCCCACACTTCTCTCCATCTTTCAGGGTATCGCCTTCTCGTAACCTCATGATCCCCACGCCCAAATTCTCGAACCTTTTCTTGTGAGGTCCTGAGACACGATCTCTCACGCAGATCCAATGGTCCTCCTGCGATCCAGATCCAACGGTTGTCCTTCTCTCGCTACTCACGACCTCGCGACTTGGAGTACCCAATGTTTGGGCTTTCAACCTGCGAACTCCCGAGTTCGTAAGATCTGTCGATCTCTCACCACCTGTCCCCTCAGATGGACGACTACGATCCTCTCGCTCCTTCACCGCTTCGCGTCCTCGTGCCTCGTGACTTTGAATACCCAATACTTGGGCTTTTACCCTGTGAACTCCCGAGTTCATGAGATCTTTCGATCTCTGCCACCTATCCTCCTCAGATGGACGGCTACAGTCCTCTTGCCACTTCGCTACTCGCGAAGCTGAAGGGATTCCCTTTCGGTCCTCCAATGCGCGAGTCTGTGAGATGAGAATCTCCTTACACACGTCCTCCTCAACGAATGGCTCTGATCTTGCAGGGATATTGCGTCTCGCGATATCACTGCTCTTGCTACACAACTTTCGAGGCTTCAACTCCCGAGTCCCCGATACACGATACCACGTGTAGATCCTACAACTCCTGTGACTCTGAATCGACGGCTCTGCCCCTCCTAAGCTTCAAAATATTCAGAATCTTCTCTCCGTAACCTCCTTGCACCTCTCCAAGATCTAACGACCCTCGGAACTTCGCAAAATCTCTTCAGAAGATTTCGACTGTCCGTTCTTCCTTGTATAATCCACGAGATGAAAAAGACTATCTCTCCACGAGATTCCTTCGCCGCTTCACCAACCTGTGAAGTTTCTTCCTGACTTCAAGTCACACTTATCTATGCTGATCTTCAATGACTCAGAGGCCTATCCTTCCTGAGCTTTTGCTAATTTACTTCGACCTCAACGAGGTTCTTTGCACGCACTCCTTGCGGCAAGCTTGCGAACACTTCAACTGTTCGAGCTTCCTTGACTCTGTGTATGCCCGTAGCAGCAGTCCTTCAATACTTCGCTCAGTGTCACTACTGAGACTCTCCTTAGCCTACGCACTCCTTGCACGGCTTCAACAACCCACTTTCACTTATGAGCGTTTTGAGAACAAGATTTTAACTCCCTGAGCCTTCTGTCAACGCACTCCTTGCTGACAACTTCAACTGCACTCCTTGCAGGAATCCTTGCTCAAAAGAGAAATAATTGTAACTCACCTCACTTCCTCTCATATTTCGATCTTAACCCACAAAATCATACACACGACATAATAACAAATGCATACCAGGAAGAAATATTCATAAGAAGAGCATTCAACATGCATACAGAGAATAACACAACAGCCATAAATCTGAATCAACTTCTTTTATTAATTCAAGATCTGTACATGGGTGTTTTCTACAACTCTCTGCTATTCTCCTATGCTCTAGACCCTTCTTTCTCCTATTGTTAATGTTACAATGATACAAATGAGGGTGTCTATATTCGGTTTTCCCTCTTCCTTCTAGAACTATCTAATCTAAGAATTCAATTCTATCTACCTGCAACTACTACTATAAATGCCTCTATCTATCTCAGACGAGAGCGTATGGCTCGAGGTCTGATTACATTTTTACCAGTGCACCTAAATTAAATGATCTCATTTATATTCAGCGCATCAACTTCAAGGGAAAATTTAAAAATTCAAAAACTTGCGCTGGACGTCTTCCAGCTAGCTTCTGCTTCCATGTTGGTTTTGCTTGACGTGAGGGATTCTCCTGCATCAGTTTATGTGTTGTATATTTGTATCTATACAAATGCCAAATGTTGTTCTTCTATGTTGTAGCAAATAACCTTCACATGTTACAGAATTGTCATCATTTCACTAGTCAGTCTGCATTTTGGGTAGTTTCTGTAGGGTTTCCAGGGTCCAAATTCAAGTATAACTATCCCCAGGGAGAACATTGCAAGTCCTTTGGTTTTCAGAAAAAAAACCCTCCAAACCTTTGTCTCTGGCCTAAGTTGCACCCTTTGTCTCTAGCCTAAGTTGCATTTTTTTTTCATTACCATATCTTCATTTGTTTTTCATTACCATATCTGCATTTTTTTTTATTACCATATCGCTGTCCACACCACCGTCCCGTCGAACTGCAGGAGATGAGTGTTTAAATTACGGATTGAAAAGTCCACAAAGGGTAGTGTTTCTTGATCTGATTTTTGGTTTGACCTACCTTAATATTCCTAAAAACCTCACATACCTGTGTTACGTTGCTTCTTATTTACAGTTTGAAGAGGCAGACTTGGATTAAAGATAGGGCATAAAAATCACATAGTAATGCATGAAGTTATTGGTTTGGTTTGATGTTTGAAGTGCAATCTTGTATTCATTGAAAGTTTCATCAAGTGTTTCTGGTCCCTTGCAAGTGTTGCTGGTCCGTTGCAGTAAAATCTTGTATTAATTGAAAGTTTCATCAAGTGTTGATGGTCGTTTGCAGTGCAATCTTTCATAAGCGGCCGTATTTAAATAGTGAGAAAAAGACAAACTAGCCACTGATTTTTTTTCTGGAAATAGGAGGAGGACACCGTATTCAGGTAATTGAATATCATTCGATTCATTTAAGAGTCTTAATAGTTCAAGTTTCTTAGAATGATTGTTAAAAACATAGATTAATTAAGCTGTAACGTTTATTAGTATAGGGCTGAATTAAATTCGGTAGTTGGCAAAGATGGCTGACTGGAGAAAATATCAAGAAACCGCCGGAAGCTCTGGAGGATTCGAGATAGACCTGCGCAACATGTAAATTTTTCTATAAATTCATATCAATCAAACCCAATCTGTATTGTCTCTGTTTCAATTGAATTGTGTATACATTTCCCTTTGTAATTTCACTGTGTTGTTTTAATTTTGTGTTTTGTTCTTCTTGCTCTCTTCATGGTATCAAAGCGATGTTGATACCGGGTTTTCCGTTAAGATGTGTTTTGTTCCTTCTGCTCTCTTGTTTTTTGAAGATTGAATTGTGTGTTTGCCTAAGTGTTGCCTGTTAGAGGTGTTGTTAAGTGGATTTTTGTCTGCTGTCAGGCTCGAATTGAATTGATGTGATAGCAGCATAGATGCAGAGAAATGTCCGTGATGCAGAAGGCTCGTGATGCAGAAGCCATAAGACGAGATTGAATGGTGAAGGAGGCTGCGTTGGGGTGA
This sequence comes from Picea mariana, assembly GCA_032191745.1. Classification (NCBI taxonomy): domain Eukaryota; kingdom Viridiplantae; phylum Streptophyta; class Pinopsida; order Pinales; family Pinaceae; genus Picea; species Picea mariana. The sequence continues at coordinate 49,762 of JASDQU010736713.1, read as the reverse complement.
GGAAGCCACCACAAGGATAGTGATCTTTATTCTCAAATCAAAAAAAAATATTGAAGTTTTTTTTGGGTCTGGAGTTATGGGAGTCTCTTTTTTTTTTAAATAATAATAAGGAAAATTAAAACAGGAGGAAGGGAGATTTTCAGTATTATTTTTTGTGCTATTGTGTGAAGAAGGATAAGGAAATTTAAAATTGCAGGATTTATTGATAAAATGGTCATTAACATGGGTATAATTCCAGAAATTAAGTTAAATGGGAAAAATTATAATGATTAGGTGCATAAAATAGAGCCATTTTTAACAATGAGGAAGCAATATGATTTGGTTAGTGGGAAAGAGACCCCTCCTACTGAACAAAAAGATATTCAAAAATGGGATCAAAGAAATAAGGAAGTTGGTGCATATATTAAAATTTGTGTGTCTGATAAAGTATTTGCAGAAATTAAAAATTTAAGAGAAGGTACAAAAATATGGAAGGTACTTAAGCAATTGTATCATAATACAAGTGAATCATGGATCTTTTTTTTGTTTGTTTATTAATTTGTCCGGAAATGCTGGCTGCAAGATTAACCCGTGGCTTGAGAAACCACGACTTAGGGGCATTTAAGACGTCAAAATCACCCGGGGATCGCACCCAACCTGAGCCACACCAACCCTTAACATGGTTGGATTTTCACTGACTGTCCTACATCTCAGGGACATGAATCATGGATCTTAAATCTTACTAGTGATTTACATAATTTGAGGTTGTCTAATAATCAAGAAATTTCACCTCATCTAACCAAGTTGAAAGATATGTGTAATGAATTAGAGAGTCTTGGCAAAACATTGGAAGAAAAGGAGTTTGTTCATATCATCCTTCGGAGCCTTCCTAGTTCCTATCAGCCTTTCATTAGAGGGATTTACAAAGCTAATAAAATTCTCACTATTTTTGTATCTAATCTTACTGCCAAGTTATTGCAGAAGATCAACGCCAAGCAAAGGAAAGGGAGTCGTCTAATGATGAAATTCATGCATGTTAAGAACCAAATATCAATATAGCATAGAAAAAACTAAAAAGTACTCAACGCCTTGAAAAAGAGATAATTTCAAATAATAAGCCTCTTCGAGGGGGAAACCTCCTTTTACCCCACTTAAATGTTCAAGTACAAGATGATTCAAAATGAAAATGTCTCCTTGGTATATATAGGAGACTAGGAGGTATAATTACAACTAATGGCCTAAAGCC
>JASDQU010736713.1:20144-48487 GCA_032191745.1 Picea mariana | reverse complement strand
TATGCCCCAATTAAGGGGTAATGAGCCAATATTAGGGCTTAACACGCCCCTCCCCTTGAGACATGTATTGTCCGCAACACTTGAGTAACTATGGATGCTTCTGTATAAAAGGCTCATATTCCCAAGTGGAATCTTGAGCTGGTAGTTTCCTCCATTTATTGAGATACTATGAAATGGATCTATTCCTTAGCTAGCGAATTCTTGTGTCAGTGATGGCTTCAGGCTCCAATATGATTTTTCCTTCCTCATCAAGTTCTGGAAATATAGTTTGAACTAGGATCTTGTCGCCTATAACCTTCTTTAAGCATGAAACATGGAAAACTGGGTGTACTTGTGAAGATGCAGACAGCTCCAATTTGTATTCCATAGTACCAATCTTTTGCAACACCTTATAAGGGCCATAGTACTTTCGTGATAATTTATTATCCTTCTTGTCTTGCTTGAGAGACATCTGTTTGTATGGTTGTAGTCTTAAAAACACCCAATCCCCTACTTCAAAACTTTTTTCACTACAATGTTGATCTGCTTGTTGTTTCATGCGATTCTATGCCATCGTCAGGTTGTCCTTTAAGATTTGGAGAACTTGTTGTTGATTCTCGATGTGATCTTCCACTGCTTGAACCTTAGATTTTTATTTTAGAGAATAAGTGATGGAAGGAGGGTGGTATCCATAAAGTGCCATAAATGGTGTCATTTTTGTTGTAGTATGAAATGAAGTGTTATACCACCATTCTGTCAAGGGTAACCATTTGAACCATTGTGTTTGTTTATCAGAGAAAAAATAATGAAGGTATCCTTCCAGATATTTGTTCACTATCTCGGTTTGTCCATCAGATTGAGGATGATAGGATGAGCTATGAGCCAATTGAGTACCCAAACAAGAAAATAATTTTGTCCAAAAATGTCCAGTGAAGATGGGATCTCTGTCACTTACAATAATCTTTGGGCTGCCATGTAGCTTTTGAACTGTCTTCATGAATGCGGTGGCAACTGTACAAGCTTTGAAGGGATGAGAGAGTGCACAAAAGTGTGCGTACTTGGTCAGTCTATCAACAATCACCATGATTACACTCTTTCCTTCAGACTTTGGTAACCCTGTGATGAAATCCATGGAAACCTTCTCCCAGCACCAACTTGGGATGGATAATGGTTTTAAAAGACCTGGGGTCTTAATTGTTTCCACCTTATTTTGTTGGCAAACCAAACACTCTGCCACAAACCTTTGAACATCAGTTTTAAGGCCATCCCAAAAAAATCCTTCTTCACTCTATGGTAGGTTTTCAAAAATACCGAGTGCCATCCTATTGGAGAGGTGTGCAAATCCAATAGTACCTTTTGTTTGATTTGGGAGTTCTTACATAAATATAAGCGATCTTTGTACCATAGTGAATCATTTTTCCATGTAAATGTATCTGATGCACTGGAATCCTGCTGCAACCTTTGAATGAGAGTCCACACTTTTTCGTCATTCTTCCATTCATCCCTTGCTTCTATTATCCAATCGGGTTGGATGACCGAGATAGCATAGAGAAAGGCCTCAACATCGTCATCCTTTCTTGAGAGTGCATCTGCCACAACATTTTGCTTCCCCTTTTTATAGAGGATTTCAAAATCATAACCCAATATCTTGGTTACCCATTTTTGTTGTTCTTCTGAAGATAGTATTTGTTCCAAGAAGTATTTAAGACTATCATGATCTGTTTTGACCATGAAGTTCCTACCTATTAGGTAAGGACACCATTTCTTCAATGCATGTAGTATTTCCATCATTTCCTTCTCATAAATGGGTTTGTGTAAGTCCTTTCCCTTGAATGGTCGACTTTCAAAAGAGAGGAGCCCATGGGTATAGAAATAATTAGACTATTCGTTACATATTCCCCCATAGTAAGATTGATCTTATTGCATTTTCCTGAGCAATCGATAGTTCCTCCATCTGCAATCATTACTTGAAACTCTGGTGCCGGATATACAAAGCAATTGAGATCTTTGGATAATTTATAGTGAATGAAATTATGAGTACTTCTAGAATCAATTAGGACTATTAACTTTTTCTTTTTTATGTATCATTCAATCTTGAGGGTTTGAGGAGTGCTAATTCCAACCAATGCATTACACGATATCGTGGGAGTCAACTCTTCAGACAAAATTGCTTCTATGTTTTCATCTTGAGATGGTTCTTGTTCTTCTTCTTCTTCCTCTTCACAATCTATGTAGAATAATTTCTTCTCACCACACTTATATCCCTTACTATACTTGCTGTCACAATTAAAGCATAAACCTTTTTATTTTCTTTCCTCCAATTGTTGAGGTGTCAACCTCGTAGGTTGAGGTTTTTTAGAAGAAGGAGCATTGTTCTCTCTATAGATGTTAGGATTGGTCCTTCTAGTATCCATTGCCATATTTTTACTTTCAATATTTCTTGGCACCTTAAATGCATTCTCCAATGATTTGGGTTCCCAAAGGCAAACCTCATGTTGAATGTTATCCTTTAAAGTTCCTATGAATACATCAATCAAGTGCTCATATGGAATATCGATTACCTTTATATTCAATCTTTGGAAGTTCTCAATGTGCTCGATAATTGAACTCTTTTGTTTGAGATTTATCAATTGGCTAAAGACTGTATTGCTCCTTGTATCCTCATAGTGTGCTATCATTTCTTCCATGAAAATTGTCCAAGTGACGAGTGATTTGCGAGAACAAAGCCATTGATACCATACAAATTGATTAGGTTCTAAATATAAAGAACCAATTCATACCTTTTGTGTATGTGGCACATTATGGAGATCAAAGAATTGCTCCATCTGAAGTATCCATGTGATTGGGTCCTTGCCATCAAACTTCCTCATATCAATCTCAGGAATGTGGTTGGTCTTCAAACTAAAGTTGGATTTTCTCCATTCTTGATTCACCTTCCTTGTGTCCTCATCATGAATTTCATGGGATGCATTTTCACTTTCAGGTGTCTTCTTTGTTACGAATTTTTTCAATACTTCCATGATCTCCCCTTTTAAACCCTCCATCATCTCTTATAGTTCATCTTTTATTACTATCTTCTTTTGTAAATCATTTATGTCCCTATGCATTTCTTCACCTTCATCAAGAGTCCAAGTAGGATTTTCTAGAGGCTTATTTGGTGTAGAAATTCCCTTTTTGGGTGGCATGTTGGCCAAGTATCACTTTTGAACCTTGATTTTGAGGTGGTTCTGCTAGACAATATGTCTTCTATTGTATCTCCCAAGTTTCGACCCTTCTGGGTATGAAAAATTATTTTATGTAGTTATATGATATTTCTTCTCTGCAATGCCACAGGTCTGATCAAAATTGGAGGTGCCAAGTGGAATTTATGGTAACTTCCCCACAATTTCCCGATTTTTGGCCTTTCCAGGAGATCTCACTTGTATAGCATGCCCCACACAAAATAATTGATATAAAATTCTGAAACTCACACCCAAAATACTAAAGACTGTCCATGATCCAATGAAACCAGTCTCACTCAATTTGGATATTATAGCAAGAAGTTATGATTGTTTTACTTGGAACACCTTCTTGAGACTAGTCAATAGGACTAGTTAGATACCCTATCTTACACAAGGTGTATCTACAAATTTAAGATGAACCAGAAGCTGAAATTTTTACCAAAGATACCTTACTAATTTATTTAAATTTTCTCCAGAGTTCAAGGTCTGAAACGTTATAGAAAATTGTTTATAGCAAAAATTCCGCAATAACTCATTTCAGGATGATTCCATAACCCTATCTTCTACAAGATGTATCTCTGAAAGTATAAGGTATCAGGAGATGAATTTTGAACCCAATGTACCTTGATCCGTCTAATAAATATCCTCCAATCCGTTCCTTCTGAAACGTTGTAGAAAACAAGTTATATCGAAAATGCCAAGGTGTCTCAGATGTAGCAGCGAAACCCCAAGACCTTGAGCTCTGATACCATATGTTAAGAACCAGATATCAATATAGCATAGAAAAACCTCAGAAAAAGTACTCAACGCCTTGAAAAAGAGATAATTTCAGATAATAAGCCTCTTCGAGGGGGCAACCTCCTTTTACCCCACTTAAATGTTCAAGTACAAGATGATTCAAAATGAAAATGTCTCCTTGGTATATATAGGAGACTAGGAGGTATAATTACAACTAATGGCCTAAGCCCAACATAAATAAAATAACATTACTAATATAATATGCCCCAATTAAGGGGTAATGAGCCAATATTAGGGCTTAACAATGCACTTGTCTCCAAGGAAAGATCAACTCAGTATACTAAGAAATTCAAAGATAAGATAGGTCAGTTTTCAAAGAAACTTGAAGAAAAAGAAACATTCTTATAGATTTAATAATAATTGCCATTATTGTGGGAAGTCAGGGAATTATGAGAAGGATTGTCGCAAAAAGCAATGGGACATGCAACAAAAGCAACTTAAATTTTCAAATTATAAAAACTCTATAAGAGAAAAAGGTAATGCTCTATGTGTTGCACTTAATGTCAATGTTTCAAATAAATATGAATGGATCATAGATTCAGGTGCAACTAGGCATATGTCCCATAATAAGGAGAAATTCGTTATTTTAGATAATGATTGCAATAAGGAGAAATTTTTTCTTGGGGATGATACAACACTGGAAGTGATTGGAACCAGAAATGTTTCTATTGAAGATGGAGTATTCAATAATGTTATGTTGGTTCCGAATCTTAAGTCAAATTTACTCTCTGTGATTCAAATTGCAAATCAAGGTTATAAGGTTGACTTTTATAAGTACAAGTGCTTAATTAAAGATATTAATAGTAATTATAAATTGGTTGCTTTTGGATATGTAGAAAATGGACTTTATAAGTTTGGAAGGTTTACCTCAAATGGGAATGTTTTGGTTGCAGAAATTGATAATGTGAGTAGGTTGTGGCATGAGAGGATGGGACATTTAAATTACAAAAGTCTAAGTTTGATGAAAATGTTTGAAATGGTCTATGGACTACCTAAATTTTCTGAAAGGCAAGGAGTTTGTGAAGGATGCATGTCTGGAAAGCAACATATGGAGAAATTCATAAAAGGAAAATCATGGAGAGCCAAGACTCCACTTCACTTGGTTCATAGTGACCTCATGGGGCCATTAGAACATCCTTCTATTTCAGGTTCCAGGTATGTTCTAACATTTATTAATGACTATAGAAGAAGGATTTGGGTTTATTTTCTAAAGAACAAAGATGAGGTGTTTGGGAAGTTCAAGGAATTTAAAGATTTTGTAGAAAAACAAAGTGGAAAGTCTATTAAGATTTTAAGGACTGATAATGGAAAAGAATATGTAAACAAAGAGTTTGATCATTATTGTAAGTATAATGGAATTAAAAGAGAACATACAGTCCCTTATACACCTCAAAAAAATGGGGTAGCTGAAAGGAAGAATATGACTCTTATGGAGATGGCTAGGTGTATGCTACATGCTAGAAATATGGATCCAAAATTTTGGGCTGAAGCTATAAATACTGCAACTTATATTGTCAATAGGACACCTACAATTGTTGTCAAACATAAGACTCCTGAAGAAGCTCGGAGTAGAAGAAAATCAGTTGTAAGTCATTTCAATGTTTTTGGGTGTGATTCTTATGTTTATATTCCTGATGAAAAGAGAAATAAACTTGATAGAAAAAGTCACAAATGTATTATGGTTGGTTACAGTGAAACATCTAAGGCCTAGTCATTAGGAGAGATGTAATATTTGATGAAAGATGCATACCATATACCAAAACTTATTCCCTTTCTCCTATTTCATCAATTCTTAGTGATCAAACTAGTGAAGAAAATCTTGATGAAATGGCTAATGAAGAAAGTTCTGAATCTTGTGAAGAAGAAATTGTTGCTACAGGTACACAAGACAATTCTTCCACAAAACAAGAAGTCTTCAAGAGATTTATCAAGAAGGCCCAAGACAACATTATGCCAACTATGCTCTTATGACTAGAGTGATTCATGTTGATGATCCACAGGTCTTTGAAGAAGCTCAAGGAAAACCTGAATGGGATGCTACAATGAAAGATGAATATGATTATTTAATGAAGAATCACACTTGGGAGTTGACTCCTCTCTAGAAGGTAAAAATCTCATTGGCTGCAAATGGATATATAGGACAAAGTTCACATCTGTTGGAGCAATCAAGAAGCATAAGTCTAGATTGGTTGCAAAAGGATTCTCACAAAAAGAAGGTATTGACTATACTAAAACATTTTCTCATGTTGCTAAAATGACTACAATTCGCATTGTTGTTTCTCTAGCTGCAAAATTTTGGTTGGGAAATTCATCAAATGGATGTAAAAAGTGCTTTTCTGCATGGTAATTTACTTGAAGAAATTTATATGAAACAACCAGGTTTTATAATGGTTGGTCAAGAACATCTTGTTTGTAAGATTAAAAATCATTGTATGGGTTAAAGAAGGCTCCAAGAGCATGGTACTCCAAAATTAATGAGTACTTCTAGAATGATGGATTCAAAAGAAGTCTTTACGATCCTGATCTTTATGTCAAAAATTACATTGGTGATATCATAATGGTTGTCCTATATGTAGATGACTTAATCATTACAGGAAGCAATTTAAGTCAGGTATATGACTTCAAGAAGAAGCTAAAGAAGGCTTTTGATATCACAGACTTTGGGTTATTACATTATTTTCCTGGCATCTGGGTTTAGCAAGAAAAATATAGATTTCTTCTATCACAACCAAAATATGCACTTGATCTATTGAAGAAGTTCAAAATGGAGAATTGTAAGTCAGCTCCAACTCCAATTGATGTAGGTACCAAGTTAAGAAGCAAATCTATTTCAGAAAAAATTGATGGCACACTATATAGACAATTGGTCGGAAGTTTTCTCTATCTAACATCCATGAGACCAAATATTGCATATGCAGTTGGAATGGTTTCTAGATTTATCTCTGATCCTCATCTTGAACATTGGAATGAAACTAAAAGAATACTTAGATACATCAAATGAAGTTATAAGCTAGGAATTGAATATCAAATTGGTGGTAATGTTCAACTTGTAGGATATACAGATTGGGCAGGAGATACTGATGATAGAAAATCAACTTCTGGATATATCTTTTATCTTGATTTGGGAGCAATCTCATGGAGTAGAAAGAAGCAAGCTACAATTTCTTTATCATCAAAATAAGATAAATATAAAGGAGAAACACTTGCAACACAAGAAGCTACATGGATAAGAGGTATTTTTTCCGAATTGAATGATCCTCAAACAGAAGCTACAACTATTTACTGTGATAATCAAAGCACAATACAATTAACAAACAATCCATCTTTTCATGCAAGGACCAAACATATTGAAATCCATCATCATTGTGTTCGAGAGAAAACACAAAAAGGTTGTTAAGATTTTCCATTACACCAAAACCCGCAGGCTTTAGTAAACTTTAAAATCAGCAACATCACCTTGAGTGGGCGGTTAGTCCCATGTTCCCAGCATGGTAGTTAATCCACAAGAGGTGTGGCGGTTATTCCAACACCCCTAGTTCACGAGAGGTGCGATGGTTAGTGTTGAAATTACTAAGACAAATGAGAGGGGGGGGGGTGAATCAGTTGTTACTGTGCTTAAACAATATTAAGTCTATTAAACAATTTTTAATATTTCATCAAGTGACCATAAATATTATACATCATATGAACAACATAAATAATGAGCATCAATCACACATAATATATACATAGAGACAGATTTTCACGAGGAAGCTCATAAAGGGAGAAAACCTCTTCTTCTTCGAAATGATAGGCATTTTTTTAATTTATGCACATCATCTATGTTTGAGCACCAACTCAAAGTGAGGCTACTACCTTTGTTTTACAAGCTCCAAGTTGTTGAGATAACCAACTCTCTATTTTCTCTAGCACCCTCTAGAAGGAAGCACCAACTCCCTAAATATTCCAGCACCAACTGGATTTATACAAACACCAACTTGTATACAGAAAACTCTATGTTTTCCCGAGCACCACCTTGCCACCCTGTTTTTCTAGGCACAACTAGATGGAAGATACAACTTCCAATATTCAAGAACCAACTTGAATATCAGAGGACCACAGTCCTCCCTAGCACCACCCTTCCTCCCTGATTATGCATAATTGATTGACAAACAAACAATACAGGTAATTCAATTCTTAGCCCTTCTTCAATGTTCTGCAATTCTTCTCTGGTTCAAAAAATGTTCTGTAGTTCTGCTCTGCTACATGCTATTCTGCTATTCTTCTCTTGCTTATGTCTGTTCGGTGACTGTTACTCAGCTCTAATTTTTATCTCATGCTCTGCATTCTTTCATTTTACCCTTCTTACAGTTCATCTCATTGTTTCGGTTATAACAACCAACCTTACACAGTCACTGCATCTCACCTTTAATACTCATCAGCCTCATCAGTTACACCTCGAATATCCTTGGGCAAAAACGCCTCAGCGACTGAATCGCCAACCGATCAAGAATCATGAATCATTTTTTCTAACTGAATCATAACTGATCAATTAAGTGTGAAGTGCAACAGTAGCCCTTCGATCATATTCAAATTCACTTGCACCATTGGATTACAAGTGCCGGGTCTTGTGCTTATTCCATATGCCCACTGGCTGTGACCAAGGGCCTAATCAGAATGCCTTTCGCATTTCACATTTCAGCAATCCAGAGGTGAGGAGTCTTGACTCTTCATGTTACGATATCCAAAAAGGGGCTTAGCTCCGCTAGCTCCTCCTTGTCACATGACCACTGGACAATGATCACAGGCTGCGCCAAATGGTGCTTCGCAATTTTGCGTTTCAACATTCTTGTCATGAGTGTCATTGAAACCTCCAACTCTCAATATCCGAAACTCCGAAATGGAGTTAGATCAACAATCCACAATATTTATGATTCGACGATCTAGATCTTTTCGTGATCTCGCATATCGCGAGTTCCTTCCGTGAGTTTCTTCCTTGACTCCTCCAACTCCTAGTATCTGAAACTCCGAAATGGAGTCACATCAACGATCCACAATCTTGATGATTCGACTGTCCAGATCTTTTTGTGATCTCGCATATCGTGATTCCTGTGATGAAGGGCCTCGACACTCCAAGTTGCGATCCTCAAAATGGAGCTTAGAAATTAGCTCCTTCCCTTAATCCTTCGACGATGTGACCTTGTCTATGACCACGGGCCAGAACTTATTGCAATTTCGCAACTTCACAGACCTTCGTCATGCTTGATCAATGGTCAAGATCTTATCGCGAGTTGCAAGGTTAGAACATTTCCTTCCTTTGACTTTCCAGTCAGCGAAAAGTTAATCCCTCACCACATGTCTCTCTACATCCAACGTTCCACAACATACCTCAATCCAAAGGTCTAGATCAATTCTCGGGATTTCGCATATTGCAAGTTCCCACACCATGTTCTATTGACTCATCCAATGTGCAGGTCAATGAAATTCTAGTCGCTTACCACGTGTCCTTCTTGAAGATGGACGATCCTCCTGCTTTCGTGATTTTGTACGCCCGCTTCATCTTGCACGTGAAGACCGTGCTCCTTCTTATGGATCCAACGATGGTCAGTCTTCGGGCTCAGATCTGACGCCTGAGATCTATTTTCGTCTACTATGTACTCCTCCTATCTGAATTTAGATCTGACGGTCATCGATAATTTTGAATGGGATCCAACAATCATTGTTTCTCTTCATTGTTGATCTTTCCATTGTCATGCCATTATCGCTGCGCTACTGATCGTGTTGATCTTCGCCATCAATGACAAACACGCATACTGTGCCTCTGTCTGAAAGCATTCCAAAAATATCCCCCTTTGGCATTGATGGAAATCCCTTTAAAAACATGCAACTATACCACTGTAGCATCATTGAAATTACTACCACTGTAGCATCCTTGAAATTACCACACTTTCTCCCCCTTTGACATCAATGTCAAAGAAGAAACACACTCCCCCTAAGTTGTTATGATACATACTCCCCCTGTCAACTATGAGCAGCTTAGAAATACAACAGATATTTAATAAATACTCCCCGTGACTAGGTGAACAGATTAGACGAAAGAAGTTATAACCCCCAACTTTTGACGAAGATATCCAAAAGGGGTCTCTACTAATGATTTAGTAAAGATATCAACTATCTTTTCTATGGAAGGAATATAATTCAGCTGAATGACTCTGTTTGTAACTTGTTCTCTGAGAAAATGGTATTTTATTGGGATATGCTTAGTCTTGGAGTGAAGAAAAAGATTCTTGGAGACACTAATGGCACTGGTGTTATCACAGTGAATTGTAATTGGAACAATATAGTTTACCTTCAAGTATTTTAATATCCTTGTGACAGCTACCAAGTGACTTTGTTTAGGAGCTGACTGATAACGACCTACCATTCCAACAACTTGCATTATATTAGGACGTGATGCTGTGATGTACATAAGACTTCCTATCATTGATCCATATGTATTTTGATCAACATCGGGTGAAATGTCATCTTTACTGAGCTTGCAACCAACTACCATAGGTGTACTAACAGGAAAAGATTCTTCCACCTGAAATTTCTTCAACATCTCTTTCAAATATTTTTCTTGAGAGATAAAAATTCCTGCAGAACTATGTTTTACTTGTAAGCCAAGAAAATATGACAATTCTCCTATCATGTACATCTCAAACTCTGTTTTCATAGAGTTAGCAAACCACTGAATAGAGGAATAATTATTACAAAAAAAAATAATGTCATCTACATAAATCAAAACAACTAGTAAATCATCACCTTCAGTTTTTATGTAGAGATTGCTATCAACAGTACCTTTCTTGAATCCTTTGTCTTGTAAAAATTTGTCAAGTCTATAATACCAAGCTCATGGTTCTTGTTTCAGTCCATATAAATCCTTCTTCAGCTTGCAAACATAATTGGGTTTATCTGTCAATGAGAATCCTTCAGGTTGCTCCATATGTACTTCTTCCTCTAGATCTCTATTAAGAAATGTTGATTTAACATCCATCTGATACACTTTAAAGTTCTTATAACATGAATATGCAAGAAACATTCTTATGGATTCCAATCTTTCCACTGGTGCAAAATTTTCATCAAAGTCTTGACTTTCAACTTGTACATACCCTTTACAGACCAATTTGGCTTTATTTCTAACAACTTGTCCTTTTTCATTCATTTTATTTTGAACACCCACTTGGAACCTATTACATTCTTGTCTTCAGGTCTAGGAACAATCTCCCAAGTATTTTTCTTCTCAATTTGATCAAGCTCTTCATTCACTGATCTAATCCAATCACCATGTTGGCTGACTTCATAAAAAAATTTAGGTTCAGTCATAGATAAAAAGGAAACATGAGATTGTTTTGAGTCTTTAATCAATTTCTTTCTTGTCTGAATTCCTTTATTTATATCTCCAATTATCTTATTTTCAGGATGATTCTTTCTAACAGTTTTGAGAGGTGAGTTTATTTCTTTCTGCTGATTTATTTTAGCCTCAGTATTTGTATCTTCATCTGATTCAGATTCTTCTCTTTTTGATCCTTGGACCTGTTCATCTTCATCTTCAACTATATCTTTTGTGCTTGGTTCAACACTACTTACATTTCTGACCGGGATTTCTTCATCAACTTTTATGTCTATACAATCAACTATTTTATGCAACCTCTTATTGTAACATCTGTACCCTTTACTATTTGTAGCATAACCCAAGAAGATACCTTCATCAACCCTGTCATCATATTTTCCAATATTTTCATCATTATTCTTAATATAACATTTACTCCCAAAGACTTTAAAATTCTTGATTGAAATAGGTCTTCCAAACCATAGTTCATAAGGAGTCTTGTCACTATGTGGTCTGAGATGTACTTTGTTAAGGATATGAACAACTGTATGAATTGCTTCCACCCAATATGTCTAAGGTATGTTCCTTTCATTCATCATTGATCTTGCCATTTTTTGTACTAATCTATTATGTCTTTCAACAAATCCATTTTGCTATGGAGTCCTTGGAATTGTGTACTCTCTTTTGATTCCATGTTTATCATAAAAGTCTTTGAATTTCCATGAGATAAATTCTCCTCCTCTATTAGACCTTACTACTTTCAATCTTTTTCCTGTTTGATTCTTAGTTAGAGCCTTAAACACTTTGAATTTTTCAAATGCTTCAGATTTTTCCTTCAAAAAGGCAACCCATGTTAGTCTAGAATAATCATCAATAATCAACATACAATAATTTTATTTTTCTGTACCTTCTTTCCTTGATGGTCCACATAAATCCATATGTACTAATTGGAGAAGTTTTTCTGTTGAAGGAAATTTTTTAGATTTGAAATGTGTTCGAGTAATCTTTTCTATCTGGCATGGTTTACAAACATAATCATATGGCTTTGACATCTTTAGAAGATCCTTTACTGCCCCACTATTTTTGAGCTTGATTATATGATCAAAATTTAAGTGTCCAAGTCTCCTATGCTATAGCCAACTTTCATCATACTTTCTTAAGTGACATTCTTCTTTTTCTTCTTTTAACACATAGACATTGTTTTCTGTTCTTATCCCTTTTGCAACTAGCTGTCTTGAATTCACATATTTTATTCTACAATCTTTAGAGGTAAAAACGAATTCACATCCTCGGTCACAGACTTGACTAACACTAAGCAGATTATGTTTCAGAACTTCTACAAACAACACATCTTGAGCTTTCCATTTTCCATTACTCAAACTTACCATTCCTTTACCTTTTATTTTTCCTCGTGCATCATTTCCAAAAGTTACATTCCACGATTTGCTTTCACTTAGAGTTAGAAACTTACTTTTGTCTCCAGTCATATGTTTGGAACATCCACTGTCAATATACCATGGATTCTTTTGTCTTTGGGATGATAACACTAGTCTACACTTGTCATCTTCTTTCTTCTTCCAAATCTTGAAATTTTCAGCAGTAGGATTCAAATCTAGCTTAAAATTCCTTAAGCGACAATCTATATCTTTATGTCCATAGTTATGACAGATGTAACATTCCGGTTCAATGAATAACAGATCATAACGATTGTTATGTTTCACCTGTGTCCTTCCTCCATCCATTACATGATTTATAGTATGTGGTCATTTGTTTCTTGGTTGTCTCAATCTTTGTTGTGGCAGATAATTATTCCTTGAGTATCTTGATTTCAAATATCTAGATCTTAAAGAACAATTTACAGCCTTGTGACCAAATTTAGAACAGAATAAACAATAACCATAGAAAAAACCTTTGTACCTGGAAAAAGGTTGTAGTCAATTTCTTCCATGCTGATGATTTCTTTGATCAGAAAATGTGTTTGTGTTATTTCTTTGATCTACAGATTCGGTTCTAGTACTTTTTCTTTCATTCTTTCTTGGTGGCTGATTTTCTTTCTTTGTTTCTACAGAGTGGTTGTTGTCAATGATTGTAGTTTTGACAAACTCGATGGGTTCTATATTACTTGGATGATCACTACTTGATCCTTCTTCATAGCCCAATCCATCTTTCAACTTTGGATTCCTTTGTTGATTTAGAATGAAAGTTAATTCTTCTGAGACTTTAATACTTGGAAGATTTTGGTGATACAATGCCTTAAACTTCTCTATTTCTTTTCCGGTTTTTACTATCTCTTCTTCTAAGGCTTCACACCTCACTTTCTTATCTGACAATTGTTGTTTCAATATGTCTTCTATTTTATTTGCCTCTTCTAACTCCACTTTTAGTAGAGAAAAGTTTTCATCAGGTTTTTCACCATTCATTTTAAACTGCATCAACAACTATTTTTGTTTTCTCTTCTTACATCTGAGTCTGTCAATTTCTTCCAAAGCACTGATTAATTCACCTTCCATATCCACCACAGCTTCTTCATCATCCATTTTTCCTCTTGTGTGTTCATCATCAAGATCTTCCATAGCCATAAGCATAAAATCATTCACTTTGTTTTCACATGATGAATCCCTATCTATGTCTTCTTAGGAATTGTCATTGTTTGCACACAAACTTTTCTTTTTACTATATTTCTTGAATTTGTACTTTTTTTCATCATTAGAGTTTTGGTCCTTTTTCTAGTGGGGACACTTAGATGCAAAATGACCTATCTTACCACAATTAAAACATTTGAAGGGAAGCTTGACTTGATATTTTCCTAATCCTTTCTTTAACCTTCTCACAAATTTTGCCTCAATATCATCTAAATCTGAATCAGTATTCTTGTCTTCTTTAAAAGATGCTTCTCTAGTAATGGATTTATCTTTGTTGATTCTCATTTCATATGCAGTTAGAGTTCCTAGGATTTGATCAATGGACAGAGTTTTAAGATCATTTAGTTATTCTATTGCAAAGACTTTTGGATTAAATTTATCAAGTAGAGATCTTAGAATCTTTTGAACTAAAAATGATTCTTCAATCTTCTCACCAAAACCCTTCATGGCATTCACAAGTTCTTCAACTTTTAAATAATACTTACTAACTGTTTCATCTTCATTCATCTTTAGTTGTTCAAACTTCAACCTATATGTTTGTAGTTTGGAATCTTTTACTTTCTCATTTCCTTCATAACTGTTAATAAGTTTATCCCACATAGCTTTAGCAGTTTTAAGATGCGTCACCTTTACAAACTCAGCTTCAGCAAGTCCATTCAAGATAACATTTATTCCCTTAGCATTAAATCTAAATTCTAACTTATCATCCTTGGAAACCAGCACAACAAGATTTGTATATCCAGTCTCTACTACATCCCAAACATCAACACCTAAGGCCATTAGGTATGTTCTCATTCTAACCTTCCAAAAGGAAATATTTGTTCCATCAAACAAAGGAGGCTTACTGGCTGAAGTCCCTTCATGACTTGTCATGTTTAAGCTTATAGATCTACCTTTAAATAAAAGGAACCCACTTTGATACCAATTGTTGAAATTACTAAGACAACTGAGAGGGGGGGGTGAATCAATCGTCACTGTGCTTAAACAATATTAAGTCTATTAAACCATTTTTAATCTTTCATCAAGTGACCATCAATATTATACATCATATGAACAACATAAATAATGAGCATCAATCACACATAAGATATACAAAGAGACAAATTTTCACGAGGAAACCCATAAAGGGAGAAAACCTCTTCTTCTTCGAAATGATAGGCAGTCTTTTAAGTTCTGTACATCATCTATGTTTGAGCACCAACTCAAAGTGAGGCTACTACCTCTATTTTATAAGCTCTAACTTGTTGAAAGCACCAACTCTCTGGTTTCTCTAGTACCCACTAGAAGGAAGCACCAATTCCCTAAATATTCCAGCACCAACTAGATTTATACAAGCACCAACTTGTATACAAAAAACTCTGTGTTTTCCCAAGCACCACCCTGCCACCCTGTTTTTCTAGGCACAACTAGATGGAAGATACAACTTTCAATATTCAAGCACCAACTTGAATATCAGAGGACCACAATCCTCCCTAGCACCACCCTTCCTCCCTGATTATGCGTAATTGATTGACAAACAAACAATACAGGTAATTCAATTCTTACCCCTTCTTCACTGTTGTGCAATTCTTCTCTGGTTCAAAAAATGTTCTGCAGTTCTATTCTGCTACATGATATTCTGCTATTCTTCTCTTGCTTCTGTTTGTTCGGTGACTGTTACTCATCTCTGAGTTTTATCTCATGATCTGCATTCTTTCATTTTACCCTTCTTACAGTTCATCTCATTGTTTCGGTTATGACAACCAACCTTACACAGTCGCTGCATCTCACCTTTTATACTCATCAGCCTCATCAGTTACACCTCGAAACTCCTTGGGCAAAAATGCCTCAGCGACTGAATCACCTAACCGATCAAGAATCATGAATCAATTTTGCTAACTGAATCGTAACTGATCAATTAACTGTGAAGTGCAACAGTAGCCCTCCGATCATATTCAAATTCACTTGCACCATTAGATTACAAGTGTTGGGTCTCGTGCTTATTCCATATGCCCACTCGCTGTGACCACGGGCCTAATCATAATGCCTTTCACATTTCGCGTTTCGGCAATCCAGAGGTGAAGAGTCTTGAATCTTCATGTTGTGATCTCCGAAAAGGGGGTTAGCTCCGCTAGCTCCTCCCTCTCACATGACCATTTGATAGTAACCATGGGATGCGCCAAAAGGTGCTTCGCGATTTCGTGTTTCAGCATTCTTGTCGTGAGTGTCCTTGACACCTCTAACTCTCGGCATCCAAAACTCCGAAATGGAGTCAGATCAACGGTCCACAATCTTGATGATTTGACGGTCCAAATCTTTTCGTGATCTCACATATCGCAAGTTCCTGCAGTGAGTTGCTTCCTTGACTCCTCCAACTCCCGGTATCCGAAACTCCGAAATGGAGTCAGATCAACGGTCCACAATCTTGATGATTCGACGGTCCAGATCTTTTCGTGATCTTGCATATCGTGATTTCTGTGATGAAGGGTCTCGACACTCCAAGTTGCGATCCCCGAAATGGAGTTTAGCAATTAGCTCATTCCCTTAAGCCTTCGACGATGTGACCTTGTCTATGACCACGAGACAGACCTTATCGTGATTTTGCAACTTCAGGGGCTTTCGTCATGCCTGATCAACGGTCAAGATCTTATCGCGAGTTGCAAGGTTAGAGCATTTTCTTCCTTTGACTTTCCAGTCAACGAAAACTTAATCCCTCGCCACATGTCCCTCTACATCCAACGTTACACAACATACCTCGATCCAAAGGTCCAGATCAATTCTCGGGATTTCGCATATCGCAAGTTCCCACACCATGTTCTGTTGCCTCATCCAATGTGCTGGTCAGCGAAATTCTAGTCGCTTGCCACGTGTCCTTCTTGAATCCTTCTTGAAGATGGACAGTCCTCCTGCTTTCAGGATTTTGTAGGCCCGCTTCATCTTGCACGTGAAGACCATGCTCCTTTTTATGGATCCAACGACGGTCGGTCTTCGGGCTCAGATCTGACGCCTGAGATCTATTTTCATCTACTGCGTGCTCCTCCTATTTGAATTCAGATCTAACGGTCATCGGAAATTCTGAATGGGATCCAACAATTGTTGATCTTGCCATTGTCATGCCATTATCGCTGCGCTACTGATCGTGCTGATCTTCTCCATCAATGACATTGCCATCAATGAAAAACACGCATACTCTGCCTCTGTCTCAAAGCATGCCAAGAGTTAGTCCAACACCCCCCCTCTGACGTAACTCGAGGGTATTGAACCTGGGCCAAGGCTCTGATACCATGTTAAGATTTGCCATTACACCAAAACCCGCACGTGTTAGTAAACTTCCAAATCAACAACATCACATTGAGTGGGCGGTTAGTCCCATGTTCTCAGCATGGCCGTTAGTCCACTAGAGGTGCGGCCGTTAGTCCAACACCCCTAGTTCACGAGAGGTGCGGCGGTTAGTCCAACAAAGGCAACATCATGTTGAAATATTGGAGAACAAAAGATCAAGTTGTTGATATATTTACTAAAGCTTTGAGCACTGTAAAGTTTGTAAAGTTCAGAAGCATGATACGACTTAAAGAAGTATCCCCTTAATAAGTGTATGTTAATCTTAATAAACATTAAGGGGGAGTGTTAAAAACATAGATTAATTAAGGTGTAATGTTTATTAGTATAGGCTTGAATTAAATGCGGTAGTTGGCAAAGACGACGGACTGGAGAAAATATCAACAAACTTCAAGAAACTGCCTGAAGCTCTGGAGACTTCGAGATAGACCTGCAACATGTAAATTTTTCTATAAATTCATATCAATCGAACCCATTCTGTATTATGTCAGTTTCAATTGAGCTATGTATACATTTCCATTCTTTGTAATTTCATTGTGTTGTTTTAATTTTGTGTTTTTGTTCTTCCTGCTATCTTCAATGATATATACATTAATAATTAGTCGTACAGAATCCCGTGTTATGATTGTATGTTTGAGGATGAGGAGATTACCTATATTATATGTGTATCTTGGTTGCATAATGCTATTGCAGGCGAGGCTGGGATGAATGCAGAAACAAAATCTGAACATTGCTCCAACATTGGTCCCAATCCGCAAAGCCTCGAATCGGGGCGTACGAAATACCGAGGGGTCAGACAGACGTCGTCGGGCAAATGGATTGCAGAATTCAGGATGTCTCTTGGTATTTTCCATACTCCGGAAGAAGCTACGAGAGATTATGATAAAGCTGCAATCAAGTACAAGAAAGGGGCTAGAGCCAAACTAAACTTAAACTTCCCAGATGAACCAATTGCTCGAAATCAAGCCTTCAATGATCTTCACTATGAAAGCGATATAGTTACACTGACCACGTCCAATTCAGCTCAAGCCATTACGGGAACCTCCTATATCAATAAGTTCCCAGATTTCATGAAAGCTTCTCCAGTTCCTACAGATCTCGAATCCATGACGCCTCCTTCTCCATCTTTGAGCTCACACTACAATTTTCCACGATCAGGTCATGACTCCAACTTAAATCCCCTGGACACATCTGAGCGAGTTACTCCATCTCAATTCTCAAGTCTCTCCCAACAGACCCTTTCTCCATTGCCCTCTCCATACAATCCAGTCTGCAACATGGAAAACCCGATTTCATCTACTTCGGTTAATGCATGGAACATTAATGGCCTGCCTCAGCAAGTGGGCTTAAACTTGKGAACACCGTGGGCAATGGAATTAGCTGGAAACAACATAAGAACTTTGTTTGGAGAGCAATTCGATCCCACGAACAACCAACCATCTGAACTGGTTGTTAATTCATCAGGCATCGAAACAACGTCAATTGAACAGTCTTTCTGGAGCTCCAGCGCCATCATGGGTCAGGCAGATCATTTCCCCAATTCTCTGCGAAATAAGGCACCGTCATATTTTCGATGAGTAATTATTGGTTCATTTTTAGTTATAATTACTGGTTCATTTTTTGGTTGTAGCAGAGCTCATCGTGTCCAATAAATCAGTTTATGCCATGGCATATTGTGATTAGATTTTTTGTGTTAAGAGAACCTAAAGTCTCTGGTTCTTTTTGCTACTGCAATTTTTTATTACAGCATGCTTGCCTTGAACAGCTAAAGTGTTCTAGGTTACTTGTTGAGTAGAAATTCTATGGTTATTTTTGCTACTACAATTACAAATATTTACGACAGCAAACTTGCCCTGAACGACTAAACCAAACTTGCTCTGAACCGCTAAACCTCGTTAAAGCGTGATATGTTACTTGTTGAGTAGATTTGTTACAGCAATGACCTAAATTCTTGTGTGCATATCGATTTAAACATTGCAATTTTATCATATGCATTATTTTTGAGATATAATATTCGAATTGTGTCTCGAACTTGCTACATCATTGATACATCTCCAGGTTATACTTGAGGGTTTGATGATATAAATGTGTTTGCTACAGCCGCTCTTTCGTTCATAACATACTCACCTTACTGTACACACAAAGTTGTTACCTTACTGTACACACAAATTTGTTACAGTAGTAGTTGTTTTGTGTTCAACTTTGGCATAGGAAATACAGTCTATGCATTTTGACCTAAACCCTAGATGTGCAAAGTTTCATCAATTGTTGCTGGTCCTTGGCACTACAATCTTTCATAAGCATAGCATACTTTCTGGTCCTGATAATGTATTGATAAGCCATTTTTCACTCGTTACTTTTATGAGGAATGGTTTATAAATGGGATGAGGTAAACATAGCAATTGTCATAATATACATGGTAGGATGGTATATGATTTGTTCTCCCATGCATTAAGCATTACAATATTTCACTTGTCACTTTGGATATCTAACTTCTTAATCACTTGTCATTAGTTATGTATTGTTATTAATCACTTGTCATTAGTTATGTATTGTTATTGGATATTATTATAAATGATTTAAATTTAGGATTTTAGACATTGTCATTATTGTTTTTTTTTTTCTTTTGGGGAGGTTGAGTATATTGAGCTTTGTATATTAAATGTTATTTGTATGTAATTATAATTTTTTATTATGTAACTATTACTTATTTTAATAGGAGATTATGTTTGTGAGGTAGAGAACAATTTTTAGGTGAGTAGTTTGATCCTAATCTTTAGAAAGTTGTTAAATAGTTGGTTGTGAAAGAGATCCACTTCAACTAATCAATTGGTTGATTGAGTGATCCAGGTAGTTTGTTTATCTTAATTGATTGAGTGATCAAAATAGTTTGTTTATCTTGAAACAAACCGTATTGTATTTATATATATCATTACATAGATTTAATATATTTATATATATCATTACATCTATTTACGTGGAAACCCAATGCGGGAGAAAATCACAGAATGTTATTATTATATGTCAATAATTACATTCAAGGAAGAACCAACTTCCAATTCTCCAGCTACGAAGGGAGCTCCAACCCACTTGATTTTCAGGCTACAACATGAGAGAAGCTCCAACTCTACAACCAGAAGGAGGCTACAACCCCCTATGTTCTCCATCTACAAATAGAAGGTGGCTACAACCACCTATACTTGCCCCATCCAAACGCCTTGAAATATAAGTAGAATGATGGAACCATTATCATGTTGTAAACCTGTCCCAATCAACTTGCACCAAACAACGTGTAACAACTTGTACCAATAATCTATGTTAACATGTACCATACATCAACCTGTACCATAAACAAGTGTATCAAACATGTACGATACATCAATTTGTACCTCAACATGTACCATAAACAAGTGCATCAATTGTGTACCATACATCACCCTGTACCTCAACTTGTACCATAAAAAAATGCATCAACCATGCACCAAACCTATACAAATAACCTGTCACAATAACTCGTCCAAACAACCTATCACAACAACCTATCTCACCAGTCTTATCAACCAAATCTGATCTACTCAACAAAATCTATCACCAAGACAACTCTCAACCATATGCACAATATTACCAAGATGTGCATCAACCAAGCATAACACACGAACTCATAATCATCACCAAGATCAATATGTCCTTTTAATTATATACCAAGACAAGTATGCTACATCATCCATAAACCATGTGTCAACAATACTACTAACAAGTGCCTCCAACCATGTACCAAGTATGTTCCAATCATGCATCAACTACTCATCAACTATGACTCATCAAGTTGTACCAACATCTTCAACTACATGCCTGGTGTATGTGCCAACTCATCAATTACTTGTCTCAACCATGTACCCAACATGTACCTCAACCATATAACAAATACATATACCAATATAACCATCAAATTTTCTATAGAAATACATCACACTATCCATAACCAAATACCATAAACCATTACATCAAACCATGTGCCACAACTTCATTGCTATACAACCTCTATCTGTAACATACCTCAACCAAAATCCTTCATCAATTCATCATCCAAATTTGATTTGTAACTCTATAACATACCTAGTGTATATTATCATATACCTGCAAACCTTCCTTAACTTTAACAACAAGAGACTAACATTTTCATCAAACTTTACTTTAGTCTCACATGACTAATTTTGGATTAGTCAACGACCCTAACTTGGAGTAATCATAACTATGTACCTGTAATGAACAAATATCTGAAAATAGTACACAATGTTCTTTAGTGTTTTTTATGCAATTCCTCCATATTTCACTACTTGGAACCTCTCATAAAAGAAGTTATAGCAAAAATGACATACTTTGTTGAATTCTGGCTTATTCTAGAGAGCAAACTTGTAGAGTGTGCCCTGCACATAATATTTTTTATATGGATCTCAAAACTGTAAAAATAATATGACAGATTGTACTCTAACTAATACATTTGGTCTTACTGAGTTTGGATTTGTTATGAAGAGTTTATGGCATTTTTACCTGAAACACCTATTTTAGACTAGTTTCAGGACTAGCCACAAACCCTATTTTCCACAGAGTGCAACTCCCAAAATACAACAATCGACAAGATGAAATTTTTGTCATAATTACTTGAATAGTTTTTCTCAATGACTTCCATATTTAGCTATCTAAACCATTGTAGATTTTTTTTTTTTTTTTGTGAAAATGGTGAGATGACATGTAAATAACATACCTTAGAATCATCAAAAGACTATGATCCTCCCTTGAGTTTCCACCTTGTTTACTTCACCTTAGCTATGAAATTTGTCTTAGATATCCTTTGGTTAGCTCAGTCACTTGTAGATATTCAATATTTTCAATGGATGCAAATGGGAGACCCTTTCTCTCATATTTATACTCTCCAAGTAGCTTCCTCTAGAAGTATCCAATTAACCATTTTTTCCACTTAGCCACTTTGTCCACTTAACCAACTTTGTCCACTTAGCCACTTTTTGCACTTAGCCACTTTGTCCACTTAACCATTTTGTCCACTTAACCCCTTTGTCCACTTAACCAACTTTGTCCACCTAGCTAGTTTGTCCACTTAACCACTTTGACTACTTTATTATTTAAATAATTTCTCTTTACTCAAAATTTTTTGTTGCAACTAACTTTTATATAATTATTCAATTCATAGCTTCTTTTCCCTTAACTAACTTCTTATTTCAACCACTTTATTATTTAATTTATTTCTTGGTCAACCACTTTAACTATTCAATATTTTCATCACAACTACCTTACCATAATTACCAAACTCACAAATTCTTGTTGCAACTAATTTATTTTTAATTATTTTCTTAATACAACAATTATACCCATGATTAACTCCTAGTTTCATCCACTTTGACTAGTCAACTTCTTCTAGGAGTTTCTAGAGTAATTTGACTTCTTTGACCTTCTAGGGGATTCTAGATAACTCATGAGGGTTCTCCAACTTCAAAAAGACATAACTCTCTAACCGTGAGGAGTTATGTGACATTTCACATATCACCAAAAATGGCATGACATGTACTATCCATCTAGAATAGTCTTACCTATAAATTCATTAATATTCATGCCTTTATACCTAAAAGAGACTCGGGTCCCTTAGCCATGCATATGTGCTACCGAAATTTGCTACTATGCTTTTCAAAGGGTTGACATCAATCACTAAGAGTTGATATCAATCTACAATATCACTCTGCAATGGTTGACATCAATGACAATAAAAAATCCATACCAACTGTCCATCAACCTAAGCCAACTGTATCACAGAGGAGTCTAAGGTCCCTAGCATATAAGGATTTGTCTTGTGGTTGACATGGAACAAAAAATCCGACCGAAGAGCGATAGGAGACATAGATTGTTATATTAGAAAGGGAATTTCTCCTCACATTCAACTTCATAAGATTGACCCTCTTAATGAGTACATTTGGATAGAAATTTTAAACACCAAAGCTAAGAAGATGTATATAGCAATTTTCTATTTCGCACCTATTAATTCTACTTTTTATAAGAAAAATAATCTAGATAACAATTGTCCCTATAATAATTTAGAACAAGATATTTATAGTTTGAAAAATGAAGGTAATATCCTCGTGCTAGAAAACTTTAATGCTAGGAATGCAACTAAACAAGCTACTCTTTTTAGTAGTGATTCCAATGATAATCCTTTATGGCTAGATGAGGACCTTGTTTTATCTAATAGCTACAAAAGAATCTCTCAAGATCTAATTAAGAATTTGTTTGGTACTGAGTTGGTCAAGCTCTCTAGCTCTCAAGACCTAATAATTTGCAATGGAGTAATGAAGTGGCCAAACTCCAACCATATGACTTGTATTCATGGGCTAGGTAGCAGTGTTGTAGATTATGTGATATCTATATCCCTGTTTCCAACCAAATAACAACTTTTGACCTTTTAAATGACCATGACCTTCACTTTGAACATAAACCTTTAACCCTAACGCTAAAATTTTCCATGCATATGAGCACCATCGAAGATAATTATGATAATCAAAGTAATTTGCACTTTGACAAAAGTAAAGTTGACATTTTATTAAAGGATTTAAACAGTAACTTAAATCTCCTAATGTATAAGGACAACATTGAAGAACTCTATCATAATTTTACAACTATCCTTTCCACTTCTATTAACAAGTTCTCTTTTGAGGTCTCCTATAAAAAGAATAATAGAATGACCAATGCTTGGTATGGTAAAGAATGTAAAATTGCTAGGAAATCCATTAGGGATGCTTCTAATGAGTCTTTAAAAATCGATAATATCAATACGTACAAATCCCTAATTAAAACGAAAGAAAGGTACTATATCAATAAAAGACAAGAACAAATTTCACAACTATATAAGCTCGATCCTAAGAAGTTCTCAAGCCAAATTCTAAACAACAATACTAAGGAAAATAATAGTATTTCCTTAAGGGACTCGAATTCCTACCTTAATAGGAATGGACACCATTCCTATTGTCCCTACAAAGGAAGAAGTTTTTTCTTTAGATGACATAGAGTTCGGGGTTAGGTGGCTTGGAAATGGGAACGCTAAGGAAAATAAAGGCTCCAAGATGAATTTTTTAAAATGAGAGGGCCAATCCTTATCGATCACATACACAAGCTCTTCAATTTAGCAGTCAAGGAGGGCTTCCCTAAACCCTCGATGCAAAGGCTCATTGTTCCTATTTTTAAAAATAGGGATAGAAACATTTCCTCTAATTATAGGACCATTATGATTAGCCTCATTTTAGCCAAGCTTTATGGAATTATTTTGGAAAAGAAGATTAGCCTTTGGCTAGAAAGTCACGGTAAAAGAGATAAAGGCAAGGTCGGGTTTAAGAGATATCATTCAATGGTAGACCATCTCGTTACCTTTAGTATCATTACAGAGGAGTTCCGCAATACTAAAACCAATCTTTTTTGTTGTTTTTTTCACTTTAGAAAAAGTTTTGACATGGTTCCTAGGAAAATCCTTTGGAATAGGTTGAAAGAGATAAAAGTGCCTCTCAAGTTGAGGGATGTTCCAATAAGGATGTATGAGAATGTTATTTATAAGTTTAAAATCACTGAGAGCTAGTAAAAAAAGATTAACTGTGAGTCAAACAAGGATGTCCCTTGTCCCCTATCCTTTTTGGCATATACATTGACAAGTTAGAAGATTGTTTGGAAAAAGAAGGTTGTGTCGGCCCTACTCTCACCGGTATAGTCATCAATCTTCTTCTTTATGCTGATGATTTTGTTCTTATTGCAAGGAGTCCCCATGATCTTGAAAACCTACTAAGAATCCTCATGTATTTTTGCTCCAATATGGGTATGATTGTTAATACTGATAAGACTAAGGTCATGATTGTTAAATCCATTAAGATCCCTTATGATACCTTTGTATATGACAACAACAACTTGGAGGTAGTGACTTCATACAAATATCTTGGAATTGATATTCACCACAAGCTCAATTGAAATTATAGCATTGAGAAAATGATTATTGGGGGATGGAAAGCTTATTATGGGCTCGAAAACAATTGTAAAAAAATTGAGCTTTGGAATTTGGATAAGAAGAAACTCCTCTTTGATACTCTTGTTATTCTTTATGTATGTGAAGTCTAGGATTGTAGTATCTCTTGTCAATCCTAGAGAAAGATAAGAAAAATACAAAAGAATTTTATAACCTATAATCTCAAAATTAAAGGAGATACGAGCCTCCTCTTAGAAACAAGCCTCTCATCCATTGAGAGCATGGCTATGACTAGATACCTAATGTATAAGAACAATTTAAACAACATGAAAGGCAAGAGGATTCCTAAAATTGCTTCAAAATCGAGTCATAACCACCATCGACTCAAGCTAGGATCCATTCTGCAGAATACATATACTATTACAAAAAACCTCAAATCAAAATTTAAGGAGAAAATGTGGTGTGATAAAGAGTTAGAGGAAAAAAGAAAATCAAGGTATTATAAGGATGTAATCAACCCTAATCTAGAAGATCTATCTATTATGCCAAGTGTAAAGAAAAAAATAAGCATTGCTAAAATAAAAACAAATTCTCCTCAGCTCCATAGTGAAACTAGGTGTTGGTCAATTCCTTAAACTCCATGGAATGAAAGAGTGTGTCAACTTTGTGACATTAAGAAGGTTGAAGATGAAAAACACTTTCTCTTAGATTGTTTATCCTATACCCATATTAGATTTCATTTTCAAAATATTTGTCACACTACCAACCTTCCTAACTTCGTAACTCAACAAAAATATGGTGACTTTTCTAGCACACAAACAAAATTCTAAAAAATCACAAGTAATCACTAACCCTCTTAAAGTTCAATAGACCAATTCGATCTTCATCATCATCATCATCATCATATATTTCTATTAATAACACACACATATATATATATATATATATATATATATATATATATATATAAAGAAATGGATAAATACCCCTCAAATTTAAGCCATGTCCCATATTATTATTAAATATATAAACAAAAAACAATAATAAAGAAGTATAATTATCCTAAAAGGGTAGTAATAAGGATTTATATAAATAAATAATAATAAATAAGTATAATTATCATAAAGGGATCCTAATAAGTAATTATTATGTATAGTTGGGTAATAAAAGAAAATATAAAATAAGTAATTTCAATTTACGGAGAAACCTGAAATATAATAAAGAATTAATTCATGGTGTTATTTATCATTGATGGATTCTATATAAGTAATTATTATGTATAGTTGGGTAATAAAAGAAAATATAAA
Organism: Picea mariana; assembly: GCA_032191745.1. NCBI lineage: Eukaryota > Viridiplantae > Streptophyta > Pinopsida > Pinales > Pinaceae > Picea > Picea mariana. Next base: position 21,860 of record JASDQU010736713.1, on the reverse strand, counting down.
ATAAATAATTTCAATTTACGGAGAAACCTGAAATATAATAAAGAATTAATTCATGGTGTTATTTTTCATTGATGCATTCTATATAAGGATGGAGAAGAATGGAAAAAACAATTTGAAGACAAAGCTAAGAAGAGCTAGTGGATTTGGGCTCAATTGGAATTAGGGTTACACTTTGTTGCCTTTATCATTGATGGATTCTATATAAGGACGGAGAAGAATGGAAAAAACAAATTGAAGACAAGGCTAAGAAGAACTAGTGGATCTGGGCTCAATTGGAATTAGGGTTACACACTTTGTTGCCTTAAGAATTACAGTGCGGAGGTAAGCGGATTCATTCAGCACTTAGATTTCACCATTTTGTCTTGTTAATCATGTTTATGTGGGTTTGAAGTATTTATGTGTTGTATATTTGTATCTATACAAAATGCCGAATATTGTTATTAACCTTGCAAGTCCTTTGGTTTTCAGAAAAAAACAGTCCAACTATTTGTCTTTGGCCTAAGTTGCATTTTTTTTCATTACCATATCCCTGTCCACACCACCATCCCTCCGTCTAACTGCAGGAGATACAATGATTAAATTACGGATTGCAAAGTCCACAAAGGGCAGTATTTCTTGATCTTATTTTTAGTTTGGCTTACCCTAATATTCCTAATGTTTAGCTTACCCTAATATTCCTAATGTTTTTGGTTTGGCTTACCCTAGTCGTAGAGAATCCCGTGTTATGACTGTATATTTGAGGATGAGGAGATTACCTATATTATATGTGTATCTTGGTTGCATAATACTATTGCAGGCTAGGCTGGATGAATGCAGAAACAAAATCTGAACATTGCTCCAGTATTGGTCCCAGTCCGCAAGCTGATAAAGCTGCAATCAAGTACAGAGGGGCTAGTGCCAAACTAAGAAGCAATTGCTCGGAATCAAGCCTTCAATGACCTTCACTATGAAAGCGATATTGTTACACTGACCACGTCCCATCCAGCTCAAGCAATTACGGGAACCTCCTATATCAATAAGTTACCAGCTTTCATGAAAACTTCTCCAGTTCCTGCAGATCTCGACTCCATGCGGCCTCCTTCTCCATTTTTGAGCTCACACTCCAATTTTCCAGATCTCGACTCCATGTCGCCTCCTTCTCCATTTTTAAGCTCACACTCCAATTTTCCACGATCAGGTCACGACTCTAACTTAAATCCCCTGGAAACATCTGAGGGAGTTACTCCATCTCAATTCTCAAGTCTCTCCGGGGCGTTTTCCCAACAGGCCCTTCCTCCATTGCCCTCTCCATACAATCCAGTCTGCAACATGGACAACCCGATTTCATCTACTTCGGTTAATGCATGGAACATTAATGGCGTGCCTCAGCAAGTAGGCTTAGACTTGGGAACACCGCGGGCAATGGAACATATGAAATTAGCTGGCAACAACATAGTAGAGTCCAGAGAGAGAATTAGGAGGAGAAAGAAGAAGGCACCATTAATGGAAATCAGATGATCAGTGCCTCCCAAATGGTCAAGAGAGGATTCCAGGATTAAAGAGCGATTTTAGTTTGGAGGAAGATACGTCTATGATTGCTTCTGCGCTTCATTACGATGGAAGCAGAGAAGGATCTGCTACAGGGGACGATTTAGTACAGACGCAGACAGATTTGCAGGGGCCCCAGGACGGGCAAAATATCTACTATTTGAGCCATGATATAAATACCAGTGGGTC
>JASDQU010736712.1:159874-171523 GCA_032191745.1 Picea mariana | reverse complement strand
TAAAGTAAAAACCACATTTGAAATTCATTAAGTCATTAAAATGATTTAGTAGTTATTATTAATGTGATTCAGTAAATTAAATATTACTTGCAGATTACGAAATAAGCTAGTATGAATTGAAAGCCAATTTACCAATATAAACATTAAATATTAGAAAGCCAATTTACCCTTTGGAAGCAAGGAATACATCATAGGTTGTACACTAGGGGTGATGATCATTACATCGTTGTTCATTAACAATATAATTCTATAAATCTGCAGGCGATAATTTCAAGGGCGGTCTGAAAAATGCCAGTGACTATGGTCCCAATCAACGACAAACTTTTAAGGCTATTCTACGATTCCAACGGGAACCAAATCTACCCGTAATCAAAGCAATTTATCTGCTAAAAGCTGGTTAAAGATTTACAGCCAGGTAAAGGGGTAAAAGTAAAACGAAAGGCTTAGACACTTAAGCCAACTGGCGGCCTAGACTAAAGTCATTATGGTTAAAGGGTGAAGTCAGCCATAGGGAAACTAGTGGCCATTTAAACAACCAGAAGGAATCTGTTGACCGTTTTTTTTTTTTTCTTTTCCAGTGTTGTAGCAGTCATTACGACAAGTAATAAGGTAAGGAAAACACAATCTGCAAGGGACAACTTACTGTTCCACACACCTGCCAACACCGGCTATGTTAAAGGAAAAATGGGGGTCTTTAACAGCAACCCAACTACGTTTTAAAGAAAAATCGTGGTAAAAGAAAAGCAACACATAGTCATCACAATTCGTAAATGCTAGTACACTCGTCTGAGCTGGCCAAAAATTATGGACATCGTAAAAAAAGCCTGCTCAGGAAGGCGGTTTAAGAAATTTGTGGGCGTCCTTAAGAGTGGCAAAAGGGGGTTCTCTACGCAGCAATTCGTATGCTTAAATAGTCAAATCGTCTCCTCCATCCAGGCAAAATCACTGTCAATATTCTATTGGTGGACTAGCTAGTAAGATTGTTGGTCAACAGACTTTCATTCTGCCATTAAATAATCACCATTCAACCATGCTAACAATAAGAGTCGGCTAGTTATCAACGCATCAATAATTGGTTGTCCAATATGATTGTATGTTGAATTTGTTGTAAACAAAGGATTGGAATAGCTGTCAGTTCAATGCATCATTTCAATGTCTATTAAGTTCTCTGTCAACCACAATCGGCCTTCCATTAACATAGCTTACTCCCCCCAAACAACAGTGAAACCACAACCATTGGCACCATATAAATACTCTACCCTTTACTCAGAACGATGCAAGCAATCAAGTAAACATTGTGAGTGGTTCAAGGGTAATCTCACACAATCCAGGTAAATTTTTTTATGGTCCTTCAGATGTAAAAAGGTGACAGTAAGTAATTTAAAGCACGATGTCTTAGGGATTTAAAAAAAAACACTGGTTTCCTTGCTAGAAAAATAAAAACAAAAAAAAATAAACGCAGACCCAAAATAATTGACTTTTCCCAATCTGTTGGGATACCAAGAAAACATAGACAGGGATAATTTAGAACATTTTCCTATCGGCAGGGATGCGGAAACTTAAGGATTGTCGGCACCAACCTATCCCTATCAATAAGAGTTGATTTCGTTGTTCTCAAGTTCTTGTCGGCTTTAAAATAAAACAATTTAATGACCAACAAATAGCATAGTGTGATCGCTAATAATGTAGGATTAAAGGAGTAACCAGTAATAATACTATCCAAATCTCAACACAACTTTCTTCATCATAAGGATTCATATACAAAATTTAAACAAGTTTTTCTTTTATTCTTAGACAACAAACGCACTTGCGTACCTGTGACCGATGGTGAGTGACCCGAAGACACTATCCCACACTTGCACACTGTCCGAGTCCTACTTGCGCTTCGTCTAGATCCTTCTTGCCGACCGTCAAGACTACGCCGGTACCTCCCATCCAACGCTAGGGGTACTCTGCTTCCCCCTTAGCCCCCCTGAGCTGCAAAGGGACCACACACTATCCAGATGGAACATCTAGCTCCCAGCTCACCTCGCAAGGCCGAGCTGGGAAATCCCAACTCCCACAAGTAAATCAGTCAAGTCACAATTCTTGCAGCGTAGCGTTACGCTAACAAACCCTCCCCCGTTTTTCCTCTCCTTCCTCTCTTTTATAGAGTTATAGAACTTCCAATCTTTCCCTAAATCTCATTTAATTTAAGTTTTGATAAAAATCTTCTAAAAAATCTCCTTCATACATGTGTCATCCATCCCCCACATTCCTCCAATAATTATTTTCTTTAATTTATTAATTGTCTTATTTCCCTCACCCACCTAGAGTTACTCCTAAAATTACTCCTAGGTGTCCCTAAATTCCCTTACAAGTTTTAAAGGCTTTCCCTATTATGAAGTTGCTAATTTAGTTCCAATTTAGAAGGTTCTTAAATGCAGATTCTTTACTAAGTTGACCTCCTGCTTTTTACCATAAGTTCCCCTCTTTCCCTTTTTAAGTTACCTCCTTTCCTTAGTTTCCTAATTTTTATAGTTTCCCTCTTTTCCCTTTTTATTAGAGATAAAAATGGCAGTTGTGCAATTTAACCTCTTTTCCTTTTATTATTAATTTAGTGTATTTTTAAACTTTCACAAGTTAAAATAATTAATTTCTTCTTTACCTTTTATATCCATAGATTTTATTTAAGTTCTTACTCTCTTCAATTTACCCAAAAAATTATGAAGACCAAAATTATTACTTAAGTGGTTTTTATTTTAAACTTCATTACTTTATTTTTATAGAGATATTTTCTTAAGGGTAGACAAAATTTTACCCCTAGAAAAGTTTTAGACTTAGAACTTAGATTCTGGACTGGGCGACATTTTAATTAGGGAAGTTGTTTTAAAATTTCTTAATGAGATACCTATCTCAGGGCCATCTAGGTTCGTTCCTTTATCATCATCAATGCGACGTGCCCTTCACGACGCACTACGTGCTCCAAGGGTGCCACTTGCCTCTTTTGCTTCTTTTGCATGGCGTTCCCTTCAGGATGCACCACGTGCACCAAGGGTTCCACTCGCCTCTTTTGTTTCATTTGTGCGATGTGCCCTTCAGGACGCACCACGTGCTGCAAGGGTGCCACTCGCCTCTTTACTGATTGGTAGAAATCAATAACCCCTGGAGTCAACACTTTGCCAGGTGAACTTGTGGGAGACTAAGGGATTCTAAGGAATAAGGCCCTCGCCTTATTACACGCCCCTTAGAATCATCGCGAGTGAAGGGGTCACACACGAGTAAAGGGGTCACACACGACTACCAGAGAGGTTGAGGGAGAGGTGTGGACAACAGCCCTGCCACAACCTATTGGCACTCCTTCCGTGGCTCAAACTGTAGGTTAACGATTACCTAGGTCCACACCTCTCCCTCAAACTCTCTGGTAGTCGTGTGTGACCCCTTTACTCCATATGTGAGTCTGGTCGGCAAGCTATCGTCAACCTACATCATCAACAAATCATGTCAGAACATGTCCACATCATATCATCTAATCAAATGTACTAATATCATAGTAAATTAATCAAACCCCAATAGCACACTCCCTAACTCGATCCAGAGTCCAAGGGGTTTCATCGATGCCTCTACATCCTCAGGGTCCTAAACCCTGCACACCTAGTAAAACCGAGTCAATAGCACATGTCTATGTCAATGTAGTAAAACAACATGTCATCTACCCATGACGCATCATAATCAAAGAAAAATGTTTTAATATCATAATAGTCTGAATCACTTGCGAGCGAGTGTCCTCAAAGAATAAGTTCGCTTAGTGCGCCAGAGCAGGATGTTACATTCACCCCCTCTTGGTCTAAACTTTGTACTGAAGTTTCACAGTATAAATGCCAAAATAAGTGTATCAAAGTATCATATGTCTATCTATCAAACAAAAATGGAAACTATTGGCACAAATCATATGCGTCCTCCCAGGTCGCCGAGTGTGAACTATAATTGTCCCACTGGACCTTGACCTGATCTACCATTCAATGTCATAGTTGTCGAACGTGATGATCCAAGATGTGGACTGGCTCAGCCGTGAGCGCTCCCTCATCTGATACCTACAAGGAACTCATGTCAATAACATGTGTAGGATCACTAATATAGTTTCTCAAAACAGATACATGAAAAACATCGTGCATGCGCCTCAAGGAATCAGGCAAGGCTAGTCAATAGGCAACGGGCCCCTTTCTCTCCACAATCTCGAAGGGTCCCACAAACCTAGGAGAGAGTTTAGCTCCCCTTCCAAACTTGATCGAACTCTTATGCGGTTTAACTCGCAAGAAGACTCGATCGCCGACCTCGTAACTACAGTCGACTCGGTGCGCATCAACTTAACTCTTTTGTTGATCCTGCGCTTCTTTAATCCTTTTTCTTATGGTTTTCATTTGCTCTTCCATTTCCTGGATCACTTCTAGTCCCACCAAGACCATATCCTCAAGTCGATCCCAACTCAAGGGTGTTTGACACGGTTGCCCGTAAAGAAACTCGAACGACGTCATCTTAATGGTGCTTTGGTAACTGTTGTTGTAAGTGAACTCCACTAGTGGAAAGAATTCTTCCCAATGCTTTTGTTGGTCCATCACGTACATGCGCAACATGTCCTCCAAGGTCTAGTTCGTTCGTTCGGTCTGTCCGCCAGTCTCTGGGTGATACGCAGTACTAAAGTTGAGCTGGGTTCCCAAGGCCTCTTGGAAACTCATCCAAAATCATCTAGTAAACACTGATCCTCGATCAGATATAATCTTCTTAGGCACGCCATGCAACCTCACAATCTCACTGATAAAAACTCTAGCTATGTCAAGTGCCTGATACGTCGTACGCACAGGAATAAAGTGAGCACTCTTCGTCAGAGTGTATACTACTATGAAAATCGAGTCATGTCTCCCTGTTGTCAGTGGCAATCCAACAATAAAATCCATCAAAATAACTTCCCATTTCAATTCTGGAATGGCATCGGGTTGTAGTAATCCTGCTGGGTGTCAATGTTCAGCCTTTACTTGCTGAAACTCTAGACATCTGGCCACATAGTTGACTATGTCGGCCTTCATCCCCTTCTAGAAGAATAACAGTTTAAGGTCTACCCTCATCTTCATGACTCTCGGGTGAGCCATGTAAACTGCTCTATGAGCCTTGCTTAGGATCAACATCCTCAACTCATCGTTTGGCGATACATAAATATGAATTTTAAACCTTAATAAACCATCGCTATCAAATGAAAATCCCTCAAATCGTGGTACCATCATGGTGTTTTGTCCGATAAAACCCTCTACCTCCTTGTACCAGTCATCGTCATGTTGTAAAGTTAGAATCTTTTCACGTAGATTCATCTGAAGAGGCAATGCCGAAAAGATGCGTGGTCTCCGACTCGATGCCTCTGCCACTCTATTCACTATTCCTTTTATGTAAGTAATCTCGAAGTCATACTTGCTAAGAAATTCCGACCAACGTTGTTGTCGCGCGTTCAGGTCATTTTTCGTAAATATGTGTTGTAGTCCACAATGGTCAGTCTTCAGTTCAAATTTTCATCTAACAAGGTAGTGTCTCTAAACCTTCAAGGCATATATGATGGCTAATAACTCCAAATCGTGTGTCGCGTAGTTCTCCTCATTCCTTCTCAGTTTCCTCGAAATGTAGGCAATCACTCGTTCGTCTTGCATCAAGACTCCGCCTAAGCCTTCCTTGGATGTGTCAGTGCATACCAAGAAGTTCGCGTCCATGTTAGGGACCTTTAGTATCGGCGTTGTTGTCAACAACTCCTTAAGCCTCTGAAATGTTTCCACGCATTTCTCGGTCCAAACAAACTTCTTGTTTTTCTTCTGCAATTTCATGATCGAATTTGGTATCTTCGAAAACCCCTCGACGAACCATCGATAGTATCCTACTAAACCCATAAAGTTATGCACTTCCAATACATTCGTAGGCGCAGGCCATTCCATGATAGCCTCGACCTTGGCTGGATCCATGACGATGCCTTCACCAGAGATGACATGCCCTAAGTAGTGAATCTTTGATTGATAAAATGAGCATTTGGACAACTTCCCATACAATTTGTGCTCTCACAAACACTGTAGTACCAAGCGTAAGTGCTCGTCATGCTCCTCTGTCGTCCGAGAGTAAATCAAAATATCATCAATGAATACTTGGATGAACTTGTCCAAGTACTCATGGAACACCCCATTCATCAAACTCATAAATACCCCTAGGGCGTTTGTCAATCCAAATGGTAAAACAGTAAACTCATAATGTCCAAACCTCATCTTAAAGGCAATCTTAGGTACGTCATCCTCCTTGATTCATAACTAGTGATACCCTGATCGCAAATTGATCTTGGAGAACACCATCGTGCCCTTCATTTGATCGAATGGATCATCAATTCTCGACAAGGGATACCGATTCTTGATCGTGGTCTTGTTCATTTGATGGTAGTTAATGGAAAGCCTCCAAAATATGTCCTTCTTTCGTATGAAAATAATAGGTGCACCCCACGATGACATGCTAGGATGTATCAATCCCAGGTCCAACAACTCCTTCAGTTGTATTTTTAACTCTTGTAACTCTGGGGTCTACATCCGATAAGGCGTCCTTGCTATCGGTTCGATCCGCGGTTTCAGGTCTATGTTAAACTCCAATTCCCTTTCCAGTGGTATCCCTGGTAACTCCCTTGGGAACACATCTGGAAACTCTCTCACCACCAGAAGGTGTTCTAGACCTTCTGCTACTTCCTTCTCGTTTAACGCAAGGATCGCTTAAAGCTTGCACCCTTTGCGCATACTCTTCCACAACTGTAAGGAAGAGATGAACCTTAGGGAAACTCCCTATTTCTGGCCTACAATCACACGTCTCTGTCCCTTGTCATCAACCAAGCTCAACCGTTTCGTCTTACAGTTGAGTATCACTTCATGCGATTCCAACCAATCCATACCAATCACGACATCATAAGATCCTAGAATTGTGACATACAGGTTGGTCCTCATGACAAACTCTCCCAGGTTAAGGACACAACCCCTAACCTTTCCTCCAACCTTCTGTTTGACTCCCAAATCCATCTCTACAAAGCTAAACTCATCCTGTTCGACTGCCTTTACCTTAATCCTTTTTAGCGCTGCACAAAAAATGAAACTCTCGGTAGCACCGGGATCTATCAAAATACTAGATGTCTGGTCACCGATGGTACCTGTCATCTCGAGCACAGTTGACTGATGGTCTACCTACCAGTTATTCACCGCTACATGAATCTGAAGGGCCTTGCCCATATCTCCTACGATAGTTGATCCGGCTTATCTAGACGCTTTGGATCTCTCCAGAGGACAGTCGTGCTGGTAGTGTGTCTCCCCACACGTCCACCACCCCTTCTTCTGTCCGGTAGTCCTGGTACCTGAAATAGAAGATGACGACCCACTAGCCCGGAACCCTGGTCTGTTCTGCTAAACAAGCCTAAACTGCTGTTGTTGCGGGCGATGTTGTTGCTAATGCTATGGTCCCTGATAAGGTGTCCGTTGTTAAGGCATCGGTCATCAAGGTTTAGTGAAAGTGGATCCCCTCTGGAAGCCATGATATCCTAACGTATGTCTCACTGGTGTCTGGTGCTGCTGTGTTCTAGATGAAACCTGCCTTGCTAGTCTCGCTAGAGTCCTAGTCTGACCCCCACTGATAAGCTCCTCCTCTGCTATGAGGGCCTTCTGGATGGCATTATGCAAGGTTTGGGGCATCAAAATCCTAACCTTTTCACGTAGGTTGTCCTTATGGACGAACACGAACCTGTTAACCTTAATTTTCTTCGTGTTAAGGTGCGGAGCATACCAGAGCAGCTCCATAAAATGGGCCTCGTACTCGGGCACTGTATGACCTCTTTGCCGCAGGGTGTTGAACTCATTGAGCTGACGCTCAGTGAATTCCTCTGAAAGGTACCTCTCTCGGAACCGTTCCTCAAACAGTTCCCATGACACATCTTCGACAGTCATGTTCATCTTTAGTAGGAGCATCTTCCTCCATAGAAGAGCGCTCCCCTTTAGTTGAAAGACTTCCATGCAGACCTTCATGTTGAAGGTATAATCGTGAAGTGTGAAGCACATCGCCATGTTCTCCAACCATGCCTCGGTGGCTACGCCGTTCAGGGCACCAAAGAACTTGGGAAACTTGACCTTCTCGAGTTTGCGGTGAATGCTACTAGTATCAACCAGAGTGCACGGTGGAACCTCAGAAGGTGCCAACGCCCTGGCCTCATCTCTATCCAAACGGCTAATCAGTGCCTCGGACATGCGTTGAAAAGATATCATCATTCCGACTACATTTCCAACCACTATCTGCTCTTGTCTGAGAACCTGCTCGTCTCCCTGGGGGTTAGACCCCTCAGGCATGGATGCTACTGGAGGTGTCGCGCCTCCTCCCCTAGCACCCCGTCGTCTTCCTCCACGATGTCCTCTAACCATGATTACCTGCATGCACCCAATCAACTTGATTAGAAACAGCCTAATCAATCATATAAACGAAAGTCGTAGTGATCCCAAGTCGCGGGTTGAACCCTCTCTAATACCATATGTAATGTTCCTCCTCATTACGACGATGAACCTCTTATAACAAGTACAATTTTTTTTTTTTTTATTCTGTGTGCACGTGTGTACAAGCGTAATAAACACATTCGACTCTGCGTCGCCACCCGATGACGAACAAGACACATACAATGACGAATACACCATGATGACCTAATATGCACATCAAGTATCTGCATGCATTGAATGACAATCAATCGACAAATAAATAAGACTGACTACCCACCCGTCCTACCCTGCAATGGTTAGGACCTCCAAGACACATAAGAAATGTTCAAGCCCAGGTTCCCATCGATTATGACCATTTAAGGTCTCAGGGCTGGTGCGCCCTCCTTCTCTTCATGTGCTTGTGACTGGTGTAGAACCCCCCTGCATTGATGTAGAACCGAACTAGAATGGTGTGGGAGAGTATTGCATCTACGATACCAAGATTGGGACAAGCTAGGTGGAATGTTTCACCAATGAATCATCCTCTAGGGTTTTTTACGTCAAAACCCTCAAAACCCCCAATGCTAGGCTCACTAACTAAAAGTGAGATATCAAAAGATGATCATACATGAATGAATGAGTAGAGGCCCTGGACTTTCCTTTATACTTTTTGGCTCACCTTGTCTCTCCAAAGTGACTTTCATTTTATTAATATTTAATTAATTAATTAAATCACTTTAATTAATTAATTAACCTTTTTACCTCTAAAAAACACCTTACCTCTCCTTGTGGCTTCCCTGGCCACTGAAAGTCACTTCTCACTAGCCCATCCTATAGTGTTTCTCCCCCCAATTCCAATGAGCTATTACACTGAGAGGTTCCTACAAGTAATGTGCCCAAAATGACCTCTTCAGTGAATTTAATTAACTTATAGCCCAAAATAGTCAAAATCATGGAAATCGTCGGAATGCAACGGAACCAAAGCCAACCTGTGCGAACTGGCTCATAATGATGAAATATAATGAACAATGAAAGGTGGACCCCACAATGCCTCTCAATAACCCATGTTCACGCTATAACATCCACCTGGCTACTTTGGTCATCATAAACCTTTGCACTATGATGATGTCCCAAAGCAGGGACATTACAGTCCTCCCTGCTAGAAAATTGCTTGTCCTCAATCAATAACCAAATCCCCTCAAATAAAATACTAGGATCCCATGTCCACCTATGGGATACACAGTAGAACCCATCCAAAGATGAACACTCATACACTCTGCTCCCTGGGTCCCATATCAAGTCATGAACTGCTAGCCCCTGGGAAGCATAATCCTGAAATATACCAACTCCGGGAGTCTCCTGCATAAGACAGATGGCCTCATATCATAATGAATCCATCCTCCAAGTATCTACAAAAATTCATACGGCCTCCATCAACTACACATGTTGATGCCAGAATGAGGTGTTGCAAGACCTCCGTGAGACACCTGCAGGCGATGCGCTCCTCTCAACACCGAAGCTCAATGGGAAGTCATAACAAATTCCCCCTGCAAAGGTCCACTCACCCCTGTCAGTCAGTGAAATTATCAACCCTGCAATCCCTGGGTCCCACGCTAACCTCTATCGAATATTCCCATGCTAACACTCCACTATGATGGCCCTGCCTGACTACTCCCTGTATGTATAATGGATCCTCCACTCCTGGATCCTCAAGATGAAATCCCTATGGCCATTGGACCTGTTGTCTAGAAAATTTACCAGTAAAAATGTCTCTGTAGAAGTAGTACCTGTCCACCCACCTCCATGTCCAATCATTATGATCAAGAGTGAAAACCTGCCTCGCTCTATCAGACAAAAACCTGCGGTCCCTCTCCAAATCAACCCCTGGTGGAGTATGTGGCTCTCTGGCGCAACCTAGATCATCATGTAGTGAAACATCCTGCTAACCAAGTGAACTCCCGGATCCCATGGCAAACTTGGAAGTTTATCACTTCCAAACTCTGTTGGCTACTCCTCTATCAAACTAATCATTGTTTGAATCCCTCTATGCTCAATTGTTATCATTTGGCCTATGATGCTCATCATCACACACAAAGCCTCAATTTTCTTCCCATCATGACCCACCTTTGTCCTACTGTATGCCATAAATGCACTCATGTCAAGTGGTTTCAGCCTAACCACTCTTCATGTCTCATCTCATGTGCAACTGTTGATACTGTGAAGGTGATCTCTCATAACTATGTGCTGCTGCAAAGGAGTGAAATCTGCATACTCCCCTATGTGTGTCTCCTCCTTGTAAGGCAATACACCCCTTTGAATCCCACCATACATATCAACATGTCTCTGTGAGCTATCACTCATCACTGTATGCTCCGACATACTCATGTCATCTCTCATAAACTCATGCTACATCATAGAACCTGGGCGTACTGCTAGATCACCCTCTACATGGAGGTCAACCTCTCTAGAAATACCAATGGAAGTGTCCTCCATGAACTGTTGTTCTTCTGCTATATCACCAACATCCTTAGGATTGCCTTGATTTTATTTTTTAATTTTATTTTTAATACCTTACTTTTTTTTTTTTACACAATGAAGTTTAAAATTCAGGATCGTCTTATTTTATTTTTTAGTTTTATTTTTAATACCTTAACTTTCATATCTATTTTTTAGTTTTATTTTTAATACCTTAACTTTCATATCTATTTTTTAGTTTTATTTTTAATACCTTAACTTTAATATCTTTTTGTGCATGTTAGCTTTTCTAAAATATCACCAACATTAATATCTTTTTGTGCACGTTAGCTTTTCTAAAAGATCACCAACAGCTGCAACCTCTCACAAATTCTTTAACAAAAAACCAATACCATAGGGAAACAAGATGAGCACTCCACTCTGTGAACGAACCACTCCAAACAATTTTAAAAACAACCCAGAAGAGTTGGCCATATTGTTCTCAAGGCCTCGACTACAACATTCTATGCCATCTTGCAATTTTGATTTTTTATTTATGTTTATTTAAATTTTAATCTAATTTTCTTTTATTTGAAATAATAAAAATAAAATCTTATAAAAACATAATAACCTCCTTTTATTGATTTTCTTAAAAAGTTTATTTAAAATGATATTCGCAATAATATTAAAACAATTTAAATCT
>JASDQU010736712.1:114422-125363 GCA_032191745.1 Picea mariana | reverse complement strand
AATAGTTTAATTATGATGATTAAGTTGTTTTAATGAAATGCAAATTGTGTTACGCATAATGTTTTATGTGTTTTAAATCCCATAAAGGGGATCTTACATTATTATACTTACATGTGCTTATATAATTTAATGTAATCAATCGAGGGATCTCTAATATATATATAGGTTAATTTGTATATGTTCAATGTGTATGATCCCAATGGGGACATGATAATGGTAAAGGTGCACATGTTCTTATAAACTAACAATCAGATTGTGGACCCCACAAGGTTCGGATTATAATATCAATAGTGAGAAGGCTATTGTGTATTGTGTGGTTACAATATCGATAGTGAGTTGGCTATCGCATATTGGTTTTATTTATTTGTTCTTTAATAAATATATATGATATTTTGATAGTTGTTTAGCTAGTGGTGTCATGTGGGATACATGTAATTTCCCAAGCAACCATGATATTGGATGCAAACAGATACATGAACCTAGTGTGAGATGGTTTGAGGGGTTTGAAGCGCATTCTAGATTGAGTAGGGACTAGTCTGAGTAGGGACGAGATTGCGAGGAGTGGTGGAGATCTACTACCACCAAGTTCATTTATTGTTTTTCCACCAACCTTGGGGTTGCAGGGTTATGTAAGCAACTCTATTTCCATTAACGAATGTGGTGGACCCTATGATGCCTATCATAGGCCACAAGACCATAATGGCCTCCTCCCACTTTGTATTCTCTCATATGGATTTGCACATGGGTAAGAAGAGTTTGTGTGGTTCAAAAAATTTAGGCATCAAAATCTAAATCATCTATATAAATTGGACCATCTTTGTATATCATCTATATGAATTGGACCATCTTTGTGTGTGTTGTCTCTCCTATAGGGTGAATTGGACCATCTTTGTGTGTGTTGTCTCTCCTATAGGGAATAGTGATTGTGTGAGTTTTTATTGGATAACTTTATAAGATAATTATGTATGTTATTTTAGTATGCTATGTGTATGATTATCTCATTATGTTGCACTTTATCAAAGTGATAAATGATTGCATGTATATATGGTTTGTATGTTGTATATTTGCCCAATATATATGAAAAGAGTTTTGTTAAATTAATTATTATTGTATATGCATATAATATTTAATTACATTATATGTGTATATATATACACGCCACTGCTTGTTAGTTAGGTTTAAAAGTTATTGAATTAAGTGGAGTTTATCTTGCATGGCGTAATCCCATTCTTCTTCCGTACGTAGGTGTGGTAAGTATCATGTTTAATATGGTTTAGTATGTGTTTTGAATTAAACATTTTTATATTAAAATAAGCATGGAAGTTGGTGAAAGGAATTTTATATTATATTAACAAGTACAATTCAATTTGAGTACTATCACTGTTTCAATATCATTTGTTTTTACTGGTTAGAAAAAGAAGTGAAGGATAGAAGTGAAGGATATATGTTAGGAGTGGGCTAATTGGGTAGAAAATCTTTTTTGTTTTTTTATGTTTTTTTTAGGTTTTTTTTATGGTGTGGTTTTAAATTTTTATTAATTTAGAATTTTGATTGATTTTTTGAATATTTGGGTTAATTTAAAATGAGGCAAAATCTCTTTAATAAAATTTTGAAATATATAAAATTTTGATTTATACGAAAATCAAACTACTTTATAAATTTGATTAGATTTATTGAAATATATGAAATTTTGATCCATGCAAAAATCAAACTACTCTATAAATTTTAAAAACGTAGATTTTTATTTACTCCTTGTTATTGGGTTTAATGCCGACGGTCCACAGTCCGATTTCAGGAAAAATGAATGAATGAGACTATTGGCCTTCGCCACGTCGACACACGAAGAACCAATGAGAATGACGATCTACTTGCTAAGTTGTCCTTCGCAGTTCAATTACCGGAATTCTAAAGTATTTGCCCATCTAGCTTCCATCGCGAAAAACCGTCCATACCCGTATATATACGGGTAGTTCGCCATTAACGAAGGGGCCTTTCTCTCCAAGTTTAAGTTTCTGGTAGTAGGTGCTACGTTCTGGTTCTATTAGTTTCGCGGTGATCGAGCCACTACAAATGAATAAAAGGCTGTGTTTAATTCTCTTGTTTGTGTAATAGAAGTTCTCTGTATGATGTATTTGCTTTCGCTGTGTACTTTGTTACAGGCAGGAAGCTGCTCCGCGTCGGGATCATTTAAAGTATCAGATATTGCAGAAGCATACAATTATGACAGACAGGCTAGCCTTTGAGGTCAATCATACACACAACATTAATCTAAGAAGAACAAAGGGCTGTCCGATCATTTTCCATACACTAGAAGACATCTACAGCAGGCATACACACGGAGAATGCCCTCCTTTCTGCACTCTGCCTCTACTTGCAGTACGCATATCAAATTTATAAAACCCAATCGATCAAGATTGCATTGATCGGGCTGGCCATTAGCTGTAACTGGATGATGTGATAGATGGCTGTAACCGACTCACAGATTGGCTGTGAAGATTGATTATTTGTAAATTATCTATTAGGTACATTATTAATATTAATGATTGGTAATGTATTTTTTTCTGTTGTTAATTGGATATCATATTCTTCACCAATCAGTAAATCAGATGAAAAGGATAGGCGAATAATAACCAACTTACTATGCAACATTTAATGCTGATACCAGCTTCGGCAGCATTCAATAACAAACTGGTTATTGTTTGCCAAAAAAATACATTATCAATGATTGATAATGTGCCTGATCTCACTTACCTTTGACCTGATTATGGATATCTCAACACTTACTGACATTGATGTCAATGTCAATGTTGAGACTTTCATCCACATAGGAACTTGGGATTTGCCCCCACAAGCTTTCAGCTCCAAAACATCAACCCCAATAGCCACACTTCCAGAACAATAGCCACACTTCCAGAAATAATTAGAAAAAAAAATATTGCTTACTTTAGCTTACTTCAATTCTCAACTTTCATGGCAGCCAACATCCGAAGAGAAATCCCTAATCAAACAAATGCAACCAGCATTGTGCTTCCTTTTTTGAAATACACAGGATTCAACCTTCACAATTGCTTTAGATTAAGTTCAAGTTGACCATCCATAATCAAACTTTAGTTTAAGTTTTTTGGACAGTCATAAATTGCTCATCCCAAAGCAACCAACAATCTATTTTTTTTTTTTTTTAATGTACATGGATTCAACCTCTACATCAAACTTTAGGTTAAGTTCTTTGACAGTCATAAATTGCTCATCGAAAAACAACATTTTTTTTTTTTTTAATACACATGGATTCAACCTCCACAATCACTGCTAATCAAACAAACACAATAAACAATCTACTTCGTTTTCTTTTTTTAATGCACAAAAATTCAACCTTCACAATTGCTTCAATTTCTTTTTTTTAATGCATAGGGATTCAACCTCCACACAATTGCTTTAGTTGTGGACAGTCATAAAATTAGTTTAAATGCTCTGAACAGTAATAAAATTGCTTTAGTTTAAATCCTCTGGACAGTCATAAATTGCTTATACTTTACAGCTGGCCTGTAAAGAACACAGCTACCAGGATGGCATACAAGGTACCTGATGTAGCCGCTGATGGGATTTTGAACTTGTGACCCCTCTTGGAATCCGAGAACTGAAAGAAGTTTGGAAACCAACTGATTGATGGGTGCAACCCTATAATTCAATAGGGGCATTGTAAAAACAAGAGCAGAATCTTTACCACACAGAAAAAGGCAAGCCATGAAATCACCCAGGACATCATCTACATTATTCAAGATCAAATTAGAGGAATTGCCCATCAATGTTCTTAAACACTGAAAATATATATTATATAGGTATTTTGCAATGCTCCACGGAAGTGTAATGCAATCTTCTTTGAAGACCAGTAAAGGAAGCTGGCATTTAATGTATGTCAAGAAAAAAGGAGAACTGAACTTRAAATCCAGACCAAGCCAAGGTTKAGAGAAAAGAAGGAAGCCCATCTGTGAATAACGATAAAGAACRGAAGAAAMTTAAAGAATGAGAGACAGRAATAAGTAGCTGCATTGTTTCAAATAATATAACTTACTCCAATTCATGAAATACAWKTCRTATGGCGATGGAACCAAGGCTTTGTTTCCTCGCCACACTTGAAAAATACATTAAAGATTTGGGAACAGAACATCAGGAGAGACCCGGGAGCAAAATGCAGCATCTGCTAAAATTCACACATTCTTTTTAATAAAGCTACCTCTGTAACAGAGAAAACCGATTGCAGAAATACCATCTAGACCTTAGGGCCAAACTTGGCTTTCAAGGATTTCACTTCCTTTTTACTGAGCTGAAAAGCCTTCTGCAGAAGCTCATCATTGATCCCCGATCCAAACAGAGTGAATGGGAGCTTCTCCGTTCCAGGATTCTGGCTGTTGAACGTCCCCACAATAACAGCAGGCTTACTTCCCACATTCATCTGAAAGTGCACCAGCCCTCTGGGAAACACCATCACATCGCCCTTGTGGAGAATCTTGGCATAGAGCTTGTTCTGTGAGGTGACAAACCCAGAATACAGAGTCCCCTCCACAACATACCCAATCTCTGTGGCTCTGGGATGCAGGTGGGGAACATTCACACCACCAGGTTCAAAATCTGCCCTAACCAGAGACATGCCCAGGGTGTTGAGCCCTGCAAATTGCAGGGCAGTCACAGAGGTCCCAGCAAATCCAGTAGCAGATGCATTGCCTGGACTCTTTATTCCTTCATAGACAAAGTCATCTACAGTGACATTATCAGGGTTCTTACAGATCAATCCATTGAGATGCACAGTCTGGGTATTGGTGGGTCTGAGGTCTCCCACACAGAAATCTTGCAGAGGATCGGGGTCTGCATTCGAGAATACTGAGATCACAACAACTGCAACCACGGTTGCTAGATACCTGAGATGAGCCATTTGGCAGCTGCCCGCCATAGATCTGACCTAGGAACCTTCAACAGATTAAAAAAAAAACTCGGAGAAGGTACCAAGTTCTTCCGAGAAGCTTGCTAGAGCAGTAAGGCATTTGCTTCAATCAGACCTATTTATGGGTCTCCTCCTACACCATCATGCATATTCATGCATATTAGATTATGGGTACTACTAGAACAACTAATTCGGCATTATTGCACTAAATCTACCTACTCTGCTAGCCTCCATTGTATCTAGTATTATATTGCTTCCTACTTCCGTTACAAGCACGCTTTCTCTCCCTTCCTGGCACCTTTTTAACCGTTCTGCCTCTCTCCATAACATATTTTTAACTGTTCTGTGTGTCTTACATTGTTTTATCCGTCGCGTGGCTCAGTTCTGTGAGCTCACCTTGTGTGGGAAAAAGCGCGTGGTTCAGTTCTGTGACCTCACCTTGTGTGTGAAAAGTGCTCACAATTGAAATTTAATGTCAGCTCTGACATTATATTCCATTTTAGTTGCCTTTGTGCGTTGACAGTCACAGTGAGAAAAGGGTGCAAAATGGCGTGCAATGTTAGGCATGAGCTGTCAGTTTCAAGCCTGTAATTTCAATCCATGCTCAATGAGTTGGATGATTCCACTAAGTCACCATTATATTCTATCCCTTTGCCCTAAAGATATGAATCAAAAAAATTATATTTGGATAACGTGCCTGATCACATTATTTTCAATTTTTATCTGCAATTCGCAACTGGTCCAGTTGGTCCGATTCAAAGTGAATCTGCCACCTGGGGACAACCATCTGGTATACCAAGATGTTACCCTATTTTAAATCATGTTGTAAAGCCCGATTTTTGGGAATATTTTCAGGGGATATTTATTAGAAATTTTGATTTTTTGGAATATTTTTAGAGGATATTTATTGGATCCGTAGATTTGAATAGTTATTTCTGTATTATTCAAATGTTCCAGTAATTTTCCAACAAACTAAATCCATTTCTATATTTAAAAATACAATCTAAACGACAACAAACATATAGATTTAAATAAAATATCTTTATCAGATGGAGTGCTAACAGTTTTCCATTAAACAACAGTCATGGAGATTTTTAAGCTAATCAAGTGAACTTCAGACCGAGAAAATGCTGGGAGGGTCAGGGATGCTTCCCACTTTGCAAGAGGGATTTGGAAAACTTTGTCCTTTCTCAATTACAGTCTGGAAAATCTTAAAACAGACTCTAAAGCTTGATAGAGATTGGTTTGGTACTAATCTTTTGGATTGTTTGAAGAATTGGTATATGGTAAAGACTGTGGCCACTTCGATTGCGGCACATGTTATATGGTTTACCTAGCACTAATTCCAGTAGTCATCTAAAGCCTTGATTCCCAAGAACAATTATGATAAATTATAGTATGAATTCAGCACTTGCATGGTTTGATGGTGTAGCATCAAAAGATGGCTTTAGGAGTGGGGCAGGAGGAGTCATAAAAATCCGAGAGACTACTATATATAGATGGACTTATTTTTGTGGTAAATGAACAAATAGGGCGGAGCTCTTGGGAGCATGGGTCACATTAATGCTAGCAGAATTTTTGGAGATCCCATGTATTCATATTATGGGTGATTCAAAAGTTGTCATTGATTGGCTCAATGACAAGGGGGCATTGATCGTGAGTTGTGAGGTCCATAAAAGGATGGAAGAAAATAATTAAATTACTTATCCAAAACTTTCTTTCTATTGAATTCCAACACATTTATAGAGATTTTAACACTGATGTAGATAATCTCTCAAAGCATGTAATCTCTCAAAGCATGCTCTGATTGAACTTGAAGGACTGGTTACCTATTACCAATGGACAAATGGAAATGAAGGCCCGAGAAGACACATCAAGATTCATTGATGAATTTGCAAAGTAGAAGCAGATTAAGGAAGATGAACAATGATATATAAGGGCTTTTCTTTGTTTTTGTATCCGGTTTTTATCCCGTTTTTCTTAGATTTTAGATGCAGTGGATAATGTAATGAGATTTTGTATTGTAATTTTGCTAGTTTTTTGAGGATTTAGAAAATCCCGATTATAAAAAATGTAAAAAAAATTATATAATTAATATAATTTGAACAAATTTTTTCCATAAAAAAAATAAACATTTAAATTTATTTTATAATAATACTTTTAATCATAATTTATTTTATAATAATGAGACTTTTATATACCTAATTGCCTTGCCTTTTGTACCATAACAATTGATTAAATACGGGGTGATCATGTTAGATGGTTAAGCCTTCTACACATATTTTAAATAATAATTACACACATAATAACAATCCAATACATCTCTAATACAAAAATATTCTCTAGACTGTTAGAATACTTTTTACAAACAAATAAAATATTTTCCCATTCTCTATAGTCTGTCAAAATATTCAGCATCAATAAATAATTTTAAAAATTAAAATGTAAATTCATAATTTTCTTAATATATAATTTTATTAATACATTATTATTATAAAATATTGTATTAAATTTATTTATATCATGTATAATGTTAATATTAAATATGGTCTTAAATTGTATTTTATTCTTTAAATAATTAATATTATTATTATTATTATTAATTAGTATAAATATATTTTTACTTTGATTTAATTAAGTATTAATTAGGTTAAAAAAAAATGAAACATAAATTTATTTTTTATATTTAAAAAATATGATTTTATAATAATATTGATTTATTTTATTATTATTAGTTTTATAGTGTTTTTTTTTTTTTAATGAATTTCTTTTTTTCAATTTAGTTTATTAAACTTATATAATACATCTTTTTCTTTACATTGTATACACACATCCTCATCCCTCGATGGTGGGTGGGGAAGGGTGAGGATATGTGGGTGTCACATCCTCACCCAAAGGAGGGTGGGTGGTGAGGTGGGGGTGAGGGTGTGTGTGTGTTTTGATAGGGTGAGTGGTGGGCAATGAGGATGTAACAAAACAAACACACACACACATTCCTCACTCCAAGAATGTGTATGTGTGTGTGTGCGCGCGCGCACATGTCCATGTTTTGTTAGGGTGGGTGGTGTGGGTGAAGATGTAATAAACCTACACATATACACATATTCTTTCCCCTAGGAGAGTGGGTGGGGTAGGGTTGAGTGGTGTGTGTTAAACACACACACATCCTCACCCAAAGGAGGGTAGGTGGTGTGGTGGGGGTGAGGGTGTGTGTGTGTGTGTGTTTTGATAGGGTGAGTGGTGGGCGATGATGATGTAACAACACACACACACACACACACACACACACACACACACACACACACACACACCTCACTCCAAGAATGTGTGTGTGCGCATGTGCGTGCGTGTCTGTGTTTTGTTAGGGTGGGTGGTGGGGGTGAGGATGTAACAAACCTACATGCATACACATATCATTGCACCTAGGAGAGTGGGTGGGGTAGGGTTGAGTGGTGTGTGTGTGTGTGAGTGGGTGGGAAGGCGGGTGTGAGAATGTAACAAAACGCTCATGTGTGTGTGTGTGTGTGAGAGAGAGAGAGAGAGAGAGAGAGAGAGAGTGGGTGGGTGGGTGGGCGAGTGGGTGTGAGAATATAACAAAACGCTCGTGTGTGTGTGTGTGTGTGTGTGTGTGTCCACACATACACACACTATACCACCCACCTTCCCAGGTTTCAGGATGTTTTTATAACATACACATCCTCACTCATTTTTTAAATAGGAACTAGTAAATTATATTATCAAAAATGGTTGCAACGGCGTTGATAGCACCGTAAATACACATGTAAAGTCTACAACATTCAAACTATCCATGTCAGTCCAAAATATTATACAAAGATTATTAATGTATTTTGATGAAATTGTACATATGTGCTTGATGTTGTAAATCCTATAAAATACACCTAATATGTTGATAACCTAAAAAAGCATAGCTTAAAGAAAGGAGTGGTGACTTGTTGCTTTGTCTAGTCCTGTGTTTATGCATGCCAATTCACAGTCTACAATGTCCATGGCTTCTATCATTTGAATTGCTGCATTCTCATCCCTATTTTCCCAATGATATGAAATCCTATGGTTGGAAGCCATTGAATGAGCATCCTTGTTCATGGTTTCTACCCAGTTTTTTAGGCGGTTGCACTCTTTCTCCAAAATAGCTAATTATTGTTTGATTTGCAAAAGGGTATCCATAATTTATGTGATTTGTTCCATACATTGTTGCTCAAATTCACTGAATTTGGTAATGAGAGAGAAGATGAAAGCTCTATTTCCTTACACCATATCCTCACAGGACCTTAAAATTCTCCTTAACTCGAATAAGACATGAGGTTCCATAATGCTCAAGAAGACTGGAGGTAATGGGACTAAGAGTTAAGATATGCTTTCAGTCTTTGCATTAAAGAGAGAACAAAAGAAATTCCTGAGTTCCAAAAAGACAATGCTTTCCAACAAACAATCGAGCTTTTGAAATTGAAAAGAAACAATATGCTCCAACTTTAATCATAGGAGGAAAAACTCTACCCCAAATGCGAAAACCTAACAAAGGGAGGATAGTATCAAGGCATTTCATACTAAGAACAAATATGAAGCTAGAACATTAAACCAATATTGAGGTTGAAAGAACACCAAACAAAACTATGAGTCCAAAACTAGAATGCTAGAACCAGCAATGAATTCCCAAGAGATTAAGAATCAAAGATTCAGGATATAACTAGGATCCTCCAAAGTAAGAGAAGACTATACTACTTACAATCACATACCGAGCCCTATAGAAATTAAGTTACATAAAAAATAGTGAGAAGAGGAATACACGACAGGTTAACCTGAAAAGACACAAGTGTGAAATCCCAACGTCCTTCCACATAGATGAAGCCTGTTTGTCCTCTATCCCGCCCACCTCGGGATGAAGTAACTCCATAAATTCAAAACCACTTGCCCCCATAACCTAAAGTGCATGCAAGGGGATGCTAAGTTTCTTCATGTTAAATGTTATGCCTTGGTGACTGATCTTGTGCATGAGAAACGAGTGTTGATTTATGAGGGAAGTATTTGTCATTGAATTTGAAATTTAAGGAATGGCTTGGGCATATTGGAGCCCATTTACCCATAACACCCCCATTTTAAACTTAGTTGTCATGTTAGTCATTGCATCAACTTGTTTGTTATTGTTTCAAAGGACATGGAAGTATGTTATTTTCTATAACTTCGAAGCCTTATGTTGTACTCTGGCCAAAATTAAGTTTAGTCTGTGATCTGCTATACATTTTTTTATCATATTCCTGATTATTATGGTGGAATTTTCCACAACTATTAGACAATGAATATTTTTTTTTCATTATTAACCTTAATTCTTAGAGTAACAAGTAAACTTCTACCTAGTTGTTAGATAACATTCCCAATCCACATGCATAATACAGTTCCATTGTTCCTCTCACATCGAGAAAAAAAAACACACACACCTACCACCCTTACATCACTCATTTCTACTATCAGTGCAATGATTTTAATATATCTTATTTTCAAAAGGATATCCTTGTAATTAGATAAGTTTTAAATTTGTCGAGTCATAAAGTCAAATCTATTACTATTTTATATACGTCATACAAACACTAAAGAGACACAAAGGGGACTTTTTTTTTTTCTTTAAAGAAGTGCCAATTGCCTTATTTTAAGAGACATATAGGGGAGTTATTTTCTTTAAAGAAGTGTCAAGTGCCTTGATAGGGGATTTGTTCAAAAAATGCGTTGATTTTTAAATTGAAATGATGTAAACATTTAATATATTCTAATGAAAGAGAAAAAGTAACACAACAAACCATCTAGAGACACAAAAGAAAATTATTGTTACTAAAGAAATGCCTTGAATTTTTAAATTAAAATGATACCACGATTTAATATATGGTATTGAAATGTTTTGAATTTTTAAAGTGAAATGATATTAGGATTTAATATATGGTAATGGTTGAATTCAATTTGATGTTCCGACTTCATTTTGGAGTGGAATTAAAGAT
>JASDQU010736712.1:44275-57486 GCA_032191745.1 Picea mariana | reverse complement strand
TAATATTGACCTTTATTACATCCGAATACATTGATCTACCTATGTGCGGGTTAGGACCTTAACAATGACATACCGGTATGCTGCCAAGATTGAGCAGAAATTCAAACAGAAGAAGCGAGACTTTGGATCTGCGAATCAAAAGAAAGCGAAAGGTACCCCCAAACTGCAGAACAAAGGACAAAGCCAAGGCATGGTGGCTCAAGACAACCTTCCAAAGCCACAAGCAAAAAACAACACCGCGAAGTTAAAGAAGGACAAGAGAAAGTGGTGTGAGTTCCATAAGAGCTCCACTCACACCACAAGTGAGTGTCGAGCCAAACAGTCATTGGTGGCCGAGATGAGGGCTTCTGAATCAGATGCATGCTCCGACATTGAATAAGAACCTGAGAACGGGAATGAAAGAGGGAAGTAGATTATCGATGCGGAGCCCAATTCCATCGTTGCCACCACAAAGATCCAAAAGGAAGAACCAGAAGATCTAGAGGAGGAGGAGCGTCTCTTCCACTCCAAGATGTGGGTAAAGGGTTCCCTGCTACAGTTCATTGTCAACAATGAGAGCCAAAAGAACCTCATTTCAGCAGAGGTCATGAAGCGGTTGGGTTTTCCGACCACAACACACCCACAGCCATACAACATCGGGTGGCTTCACCAAGGAAGGGATCTTGACGTCATCCAATAGTGTCGCCTTCCCTACAATACCAAACCCTTCACCGATGAGGTATTATGCGACATTGCTCCTCTTGATGTTTTTGATGTATTATTAGGCCAAACATACTTGTGGAAGTGACATGTTGTGTATGAGTCTCGGCCTTGCGCTATTATTGTTACCTCTGGAAATAAGTTGTACAGGAAACCAGAGGTACCACCGTCTGCTGCTATCTCTTTGGTTACTGCAAAACAATGCAATAAGCTTATTTCCAAAATCGAGAAATTTATTTTTCTAATAATCCGCCCTCAAGGAAAGAAGAAGATTGTGGCCACGACCTCTAGACAAGGCTCCTCCACACGACAACAAAAAATGGACAAGTTCGTGGAAGAGTACTGGGACATATTCACCTCACTTGCAGGGGTGCATCTACACTATCAGGTCAAGCAACCCATCGATTTGAACCCATGTGCGACGTTTCCCAATGGACCAATCTATCAATGCTCTGTTCTAGAGAAAGATGAAATCAAGAGGAAGGTCCAGGAGCTGCTATAGAAAGGTCACATCCAACCAAGTTCATCGCCCTGTGGGAGCTCGATCATGTTGGTGGAGAAGAAGGATGGGACTTGGAGACTCTGTATTGACTATCGGGTGCTGAACAAGATCACTGTCCGGAATAGGTACCCGATCCTAGATTGATGACCTTATGGACCAACTCAGAGGGGAAAAATATTTTAGCAAGATCAACTTGAAGTCCGGGTATCACCAAGTACTAATTGAACCGTCCGATGTGTGGAAGATTGCCTTCAAAGCCAAGGAGGGCCTTTTCGAATACCTAGCCATGCCTTTTGGGTTGACGAATGCTCCCGCAACCTTCATGAGGTTGATGGACGGCATCTTGCGGCTATTCACCAAATAATTTGTATTATTCTACTTGGATGACATCCTGATCTTCAACCAGACTTGGGAAGAGCACCTCCACCACATCCGACAAGTTCTCCAAACACTGTGGAAACACAAGTTGTGTGCCAATTTGGAGAAGTGCACTTTGGCATGACCCAGGTTCAATATCTATAATACATTATTGATGAGCATGGGGTGCATGTGGATCCAACCAAGATCCAAGTCATCCGGGATTGGCCAGCCCCGACCACTCTAACAAAACTTCACATCTTTTTGGGTCTTGCTAATTTCTACCGTAGGTTCGTGTTGGGATTCTCTCATATCACTTGGCCCTTGAGTCAATTCACCAAGGGAGGAGTGAAGTAAAAATTCTTTTGGTCAAAATCTCAACAAAAGAAGTTCGTAGAATTGAAACATCACCTCTACTATGCCCCAGTGCTCACATTACCAGAATTGCAACAACCATTTTAGATTGAGACAGATGCCTCTGACTATGTTATTGGGGCAGTTCTTACTCAACAGAGGCATCCAGTGGCATATCATAGTGCGACACTGTCTGACAAATTCCGAAAGTATCCCACTTATGAAAAAGAAATGTATTCCATTGTGCAGGCTTGTCGACAATGGAAGCATTACATTTTGGGGAAGGGAACGATCATCCACATAGACCACCGACCCCTGCAGTTCATACAAACACAAGGGAAGTTGTAGAATGATCGCCATTATAAGTGGTCCACATATTTGAAATAGTTTCATTTGAACATCAAGTACAAGAAGGGAAGCACCAATAATGTTTCAGACTACCTCAATCGACCAACGATCATGGCGATAACCACCATGCTCAACTCTTGTGGGAACAAGACTTCTGATTGGCCACTTCTCTACAAGAGCGATCCAGAATTCAACCACACATACAAGACACTCTTGGAGGGTAAACGAGTTCCAAATTTTCACCTCTAGGATGCACTACTATGTCACCTGGGACAACTTGGTGTTCCTTCAAGTGAGTGTGCCAAGATGATTTGGGAAGTGCACTATAGTCAGGTCGTTGGGCATTTCGGGGTCGAGAAAACAGTGGCAGTACTGCAAGTATTTCTATTGGCCAAACCTTCGACGGGATGTCGAGAAGTACATCAGATCCTGCACTTCTTACACCATTGCCAAACCGAGCATCAAGAAGAAAGGCCTCTATACTCCATTGCCTACCCCTAGTCGACCTTGGGAATCCATCTCCATGGATTACATGTCGGACATTCCTTCTACTAAGCATGGCAACGATTGTGTTTTCGTGGTCGTCGACAGATTCTCAAAGATGGCCATTATGGCGGCCTGCAAGAAAAATATCACAGTAGAATCCACTGCTAAACTCTTCTTTGAACGAGTGTGGGTACACTTTGGGATCCCACAGTCTATCATCTCAGATCGGGACAACAGGTTTCTCAGTACATTTTGGTCTAGCCTCTGGTCAAGGATGGACACCAAGCTCACCAAGTCCACAACTTTCCATCCCCAAACTGATGGCTAGACAGAGGTCGTCAACAAGATGATTGTACACGTTTTGCCAATGTACAACTCAAAACATCCACGCACATGGGATGAGAGCCTCCCCTATGTACAACATAGCTATAATCGGGCCCTCCACAACTCAACTGACCACATCCCCTTTTAGGTGGGCTTGGGATCCCAGCCACTATGTCCCATTGACGTATCCATGCCCTTTGCAACTACTCAGGCTGATTCAGCTCATGTCCAATCTGAAGCTGCCAAGGCAAACAACTTCATTGAGTCCATTCATCACATTCACCTACATTTTCATGACATTTTGGATAGAGCCAATGCTAAGTACAAGCAGCGACATGATCAACATCGGGTGCAACACAACTTCCAGGTGGGTGACAAAGTGTGGCTACATTTGTAGAAGGAGCGCTTCATTGGACCCCACTGCAAGCTTCACCCACTCTGATATGGGCCATACACCATCACCAAGGCTGTAGGGGAAAATGTCTTTGAGCTCAGTATTCCACCATTCCTTGGTCTGCACCCATTGTTCAATGTGGACCGGCTTTGGCCCTACTTTCCACCTCTATTGGACACATCCGACATGGCAAAACAACTTACACGAACAAAGTTAAATCTAGACTGCATGGAACAAGCCACAAATGATCGAATTATGGACACACATATCAAGAACACCCACCAACAGAAAATCTAGCTATATCAAGTTGTCAAAGCAGGCCAACTCCTTCACAAGGGTAAGTGGCTCACCAGGGACCAAGTTCAGCAGAAGTTTTCTCATCTCATAGAGGAACTCAACGCAATGGGGACCATTGTTCACTGAGGGGGGAGGAATGATCTAGGTGGATATTGGTGGCCACCCGTCTATTGCACTTGGACCTCCACCATTGTTTCTTTCATTTTTTTAGTTTCCTTAATTGTAGCACAATTTACTATTTTTGGCAGTTTTTTGGGTCCTGAACTTTCGGAGCCGTTTTGAAGCCCTAAACGATGTTTTTTGGGCATCAAACATCTGGTGAATATGTGTTCGTCCCGGACTCGATATTCGTTGTTAGTAGTTGTATTCCTCGGATAGATCTTTCTAACAATGTATCATGTGCGTCAAACGGAGATAGTATGCCAAAGTTATGACCCCAGGAAATTGATGTACCAATTTACCCCGACGGGGCCCATATTCTGGCGTTTAATTTCCTAGGGTTAGGTTTTTGGATGTTTAGGGTTTCCGTTGTTTCTCAATAATATATAGGTCTTCGAGCCTCATTGTAACATAGATTTCAAGGCATGTAGGTGCCACATCACTTCTCGAAGATAAGCTACCAGCGCCCTAGCTAGTTTATTTCCATTCTGTTTATAAACAAATTTCAGTGCTTTGATATTAATGAAATGAAGTGTTATTTCCGCTGCATCTTTGTATTCATGGTTATTTGTGTATTCTGTTGCGTTCCTACATAAATTCGGAGCAGTGGAGTATGTAATGTATGTACCCATATCTATGTTACACGTAAATGGAATATCGTTGTAAGATCTAGATAAGCATGCTTACCCCTTTTCCATGTATCCCTAATGATTTGGATAACCTATTGGTATAGTGTAGTAGCCTCTACGATGGAGTTCCTTAACACTGGGGGTGGACCATGTTATTGGTTTTAGACTCTAGGAGGTGAAGTTCAAGGAAGTTCATCAACAAGTTCAATGAACCATGTACACGAAGGAAGTTCCTATTAGATCGACGGTTGCAGCGGTTGATTACCCATGCATTCTGGTGGATGGTTGTTCCTTATATGGACGTTGACAGTTTTGTGATGTATCTATGATTGTGGTACAATTTGAAGGGATGCTAGTGACAGTGTTCAGATAGCAATGAAGATGGCTACATAAGAAGATCAAATGATGGCAAACAAATGAAGGTAAAAGTTTGAGTAGTGTGTTGAATAATATGTTAATGTGAGTCATACATTGTATTTGTAGCAAGTATATAATGTTATGTTCTATGTAGCGGTCCTTGAAAAGTTTGCGTGTGTACCTGGCATAAGTGGAGTATGTAATGTATGTACCCATATCTATGTTAGATGTAAAGGCAATATCGTTGTAAGACCTCGATAAGCATGCTTACCCATTTTCCATCTATCCCTGATGATTTGGATAACCTATTGGTATAGTGTAGTAGCCTTTACAATGGAGTTCCTTAACACTAGGTGTGGACCATGTTATTGGTTTTACACTCTAGGGGGTGAAGTTCAAGGAAGTTCATCACCAAGTTGAATGAACCATGTACACAAAGGAAGTTCCTATTAGATCGACAGTTGCAATGACTAATTACCCATGCATTCTGGTGGATGGTTGTTCCTTTATATAGAAGTTGACAGTTTGGCGATGTATGTATGTTTGTGGTACAATTTGAAATCCAGGATGGACTAGAGATAGACTTTGCATATCAAGAGGTTCTTCAATTCATAGTGGAGCATCTGCTGCAGAAGAGAAGGTATTAATGAAGACTTTAGTTGAGGGAGATTAAGACAAGTACTCATTAAGGGAGAGTGTTGGAATATGTAACTCTTACTCGTCTTAATCATGTGTGAGGAGATTATGTTTGTGAGGTAGAGAACAATGAGTGGTTTGATCCTATAGTTTAGAAAGTTGTTAAATAGTTGGTTGTGAAAGAAATGATCTCCAACTAAGAGTGTGAGATATTCACTCAACTAGGTGATTGTCCATTCCATGAAAGCCATTGTTCTGAACAATACAAGACAAAGTAACTTTGAAGTTTTTGTACTAAAAAAATAGATAATATGCATTGGGGATGTCCACCGATGTCCACTACACAATGATGTCTATGTCTATGTCTATTAATGGATGAACTGTAGGATTGGAAGATACCTAAGAATACCCTGCATACGTAAAGGACCTTCCAACATGCTCCAATAATTCTAGTGGATAATGCCTTCACTAGTAAATCTAAACCTAAATCCGAATGAGTCCTTTTTGCAACCTTCAACACGACATAAAAATAATTCCAGTGGATAATGCCTTCACTAGTAAATCTAAACCTAAATCCGAATGAGCCCGTTTTGCAACCTTCAACGCGACATAAAAGTCCAAATGATCTTCTACCTTCACCAGCCATGACTGGCCCAAATTGTTTTACAAATAAATTCCTCAAAGCTAAAGATTTTTCTATTTATTTAGAAAAGGCGGCGTGGTTATCTGGCCATCACATGAACAATATAGAAGGGCAGATCTAGAATACCGAGACGGCGTTGTGGTTGTTCAAATTTCAAAAAGTTTCAATGAAGATTCGTATCTTAAATTGAAGCGATAGGGCAGAGTTGGAATTTCAAAATAGGAGGTCTCGTTGCAAATTGCTGGTGATTTGCCAGTCAAATACGAAAAAAAGAATTCTGACAATGTGTAAAAATGTGTCAAAACGGCAATCTGAGGCGTGGAAACCGTCAAATTTGACGGGCTGTTGCGATTTGAAATTCCAACCCTGGTAATCATCCCTATCGATGGCTTTGATAGTTATGTATGATATGACCAACAAGTTGTCGACTCCGGTTGGTGCGAGTCGCCGGTATTCATACTTTCCTTCACTCTTCCACTCAAACTCCCACTTGGTGGGTCTCGGTAGTTGCAGAGCGGGCCCTTCATAGCAGCGAGATGTATTTATTCCCGCACGGCCTTCTTCATTCACAATTCGTTCAAGTGGATCGACAGTCGATGGCAGAAGAGGATATTTTTTTGTTTTGAGCAAAGGCAAGTCAAGGAATAGCCACAGGTTCATTCCATCCTACTATTCCATTGCTCGTTGTACCACCAAGTTGTCTGCAGCCTGACTTGGTCTCTTTAAATTTGTGGCAACAAGCTGTAACGATGGTTACTACCGTTTCAAAAAGGGGTCAGTGAAACCCTAGGTGGTATTGAAATCTTTTACATGTATAATTTCTAATTTGGATTAGAATCTATTGCAGAGAGTTCGATTGATGTTTGGTGGAAGTAAGGCTAAGGCCGCCCTGTGGGCATCTGCTGCAGCCAACACGCTAAGCACTGGCACTGGGGAGACTGGGGATTGCGATTATTTGTGCTATGGTGATGCATTTGTGTCTTTGGTTATTCTTCTTCACCCAGTCCCAGTAAGATTTTTGAAGGCTCAGTATTATAAATACCGGAGACTGAGGTGAAGTCAGCTGCTGTTTTCTGTAGTCACATGGAGAAAAAGGCAGCCAAGACGTCAGGKAGCAGGCCGAATCCAAGAAATGKATCAGTGCAAAGAYACGGCCACAYGGGCAGCTCTGTAACTGGTCGAGGACCAGTACCTCGCAATTTCAATCTCGAACAACAAGAAGATCRTCATGAGAARAGMTTCCGTAGGCCYCYGAGCTTCTCTGGGCGYTCTTCCCAAACCCAAAAGACKTGGGAGGCTTCATCTTCATTTYCATCATCCAAATYGAAGAAGAATACGACGACSGCACTGAGAAGGCCAAAGACACATCCTGAGCTTCTSAATCGGGATCAGTGGAGACAAACGGGTTTGATGAATAATCCAGTGGATSAGGGATTAAGCGCTAATAAGTTACTGGTGAACGTSACGGTTGCAMGGAGCATTGGTCCCCTGCGTGCATTACTCTCCACAGATGCCACAGTGGAGGAWGCGATTAAAGCCACCTTTGTTCTCTACGCCAAGGAAGGGCGTAAGCCACTTCTCAGCAATGACCCCACTTCCTTTGGGCTCCATTATTCCCAATTCAGCATCAATTGTAAGTACCTTAATTTGTTTTAGTCTTGTAAACTGCATTGAATTTCAGATACAACTTGAACTTAATATCCCAATTTCGGAGAAAGGGTGGATATACCTAAAATCCAGGTTGTTGTGTTTGATATGAACGCTGTGGTTCATGGGTTGTGAGTTTAGTCTATTTCATTCCATTCGATTGAAGTAGACGAACGATTTCGCGTGTTTTAGATACTATAGTTGATCAATTGGAATTTGGAATTCATTGGCAGGTTTAAATCCAGCTGATAAAGTCAAGGACTTGGGTTCCCGCACATTCTTCTTATGTTCGAAGGAGACGGCGAATGAGAGCTGTAGACTAAGCTTCCAGAGCGGAGAAACCTTCCAGAGCTGTAGACTAAACTTCCATGGCGGAGAAACCGCTGTTACAGCCCGTTCATCCTTATCTTCATGTGGAAGAGAGATTCAAAATATCTCGAAAAGAACGGAGCCGTGGTACAACCAGCTTATGGGCTGGCTTCTGTCATCGCCCCAATAATGGCGTATAAGACATAAATGGATGGATAGAGATTAGTTGGAAAAGTTTCGAACTAGAGCATCGAAAACAGAATGTAAATAAAATTTTATTGGTGAAATTTGATGAAAAAAAGCTTCCTGAATTTGTAGCAGTGAAAGTGGGACCTATTAATGGGGTTTATTGTGGGTTTAACATGTGTTTTTTTTGGACAATATTTTTTCTCACTCCATGAATTTTTATTTAGATGAAATTATTGTTTCAGGAAGATGATAAAAAGTTCATGTTAATTGATGAATTTATATAAGTTTATTGTGGGTTTAGCATGTGCTTTTTTTCGGAAAATATTTTTGCTCACTCCATGAATTTTTATTTAGATGAAATTATTGTTTCAGGTAGATGATAAAAAGTTCACGTTAATTGATGAATTTATGTAAGTTAACATTTATTATTTTTCATTAATGTTTTTATAAAATATTAATCTATTATAAAATATTAATATATATTTTTAATATTTTAATATATTTTAAAATATATTATAATTTTTAATCACTACTTTGTTTTAATGATTTATTAATTGAAGTTAGGAAAAATTAAAATAGAACAAATTCAGAGTCCTCTTCTCAACACTCTTTTCAATCCTAATTGCTTTAATAGTTCATGATGGTGGGTGGAGTGTCTAAAACTCCACACACAATTGATATCCACTGAAACTTAGCTTATTTCTTCAATAACTTCTCGACTCGGGTTGTTATCTACGCATAGCCTTTAATAAATTTCTGGTAGTAACCTGTATGGCCCAACATTGTTCACAACTTTCGCACTGATTCAGGTGGTGGAAAATTAACAATTACTGCTATCTTGGTTGGATCAACTAACAAACCTTGCTTGCATACCACATGAGCTAGAAGTATCCCAAACAGTGCATAGAAAACACATTTCTTAAAATTTAATGAAATATGGTATTGTCTACATCTATCAAGCATCAACATTAAAGTTTCTATGTGATCTTTCAACAAGGTAAAGATAGTCCAATTATCAAGGTACACTTCAAGAAATTGATGAATAAACTCTTTAAACGCTGCGACAACCACTCTAGAAAACACACCGGGTGCATTATTTAATCCAAACAACATCATTGTGTACTGGTAGCTTCCCCATTCCATCGCAAAGTTCATCTTATGTATGTCTTTTGGCGTGATATTTGTCTGATGATATCTTGAAAAAACATCGGTGAATGAGTAGGCCTCCTATTCTCCTATGTTTTCCAATACTTCATCTGTAAAGGGGGTCGGTAACAGGTCATGTAAGCAAGCATCGTTCAACTTTCTTAAGTCTACACAAATTCTAATACCCCGCCTTCTTATCTTGAACCACCATCGGGCTTATCTATTCATATTCTGCAATGGGTTCAATTATACTAGCTTCTATCATCCTGTCAAGTTTTTCTTTCACTATTTCCTTGTACTTTCGATTTAATCTGTAGGATCTTTGTCTTACTGGATTAGCATATGGTTTCAGTGGGATATTCATCTTTCCCAATTCTCCAACTATCCCCTTCATCTCTAAAAAGGTGGTTGGAAAAAATTTGTGGTACTCGAGTGATAGGTTTGCGATATTTTCCATAGTCTCATCATTCTAGTAATCCCCAATGTTTGCAAACTTTGGCTTCTCCTCCATGCCAATGTTCACTTTGTGCACTCTTAAATTCTTTGTGTATGTGTCATATTCAAGTGTTGGACCTACTACGTCGTGATCCCCTTCAATTTCTTATACATGTACATTTCTTGGGTCTTATTCTTCTTTGTCATCTTCGGTAATATTATAACATTCCAAAAATTCATGAGTTGTCGCAGACTCTCTATGTGCACTACATGTAGATACTATTTTTACTTGTCGTTCTTCCATAAAAAAATTTCCTCTAATGATTTGTCAGACTGCATCAACTAAAGGTGACTCAACTTCAAAGTTAAATGTTACCTTAAAGTTTTGGATGAGCTCCTCCTAGTTTGTCATTCCTTTGCGAACCTCTAGATCTAAGTACCAATTCCTAGGACCTGTCTCGAGCGTATGTATGAACCTGTGCATCCATTCCTGCTTCGGAACTTGCCTCCAAGTTGTAATACATCGCACCACATAGTCTTTAGGATCGCTCATTCCTATATACTTGGGCATAATATTCTCTTTTCCAAACCTGATCTGCATTAGCCTTTTACAATGTTTTCAATCCTCTATCCCTTCCTTGTGGGTTTCCCACCATCTCGTAGGGGTCACTCTTAGTGAAACATCTAATGCTAATAACATTTGATGTTCAGGTATCTATAGCTCAAATTCATTGACAAAACTTACCTTCGTTAATCCTTCGAACTTTGGTGCATCTCGTACCTCAGTATTGATCTAGCGTAATGAACGAGTAATGCACACACACCTTTTGGTCAATACTTCATGTAACTGGTGCCACCATTGTTCAACTACTTCCTCCAATTTTGATGTGTAAGAGCTTATGATTCTCCAACTAATCATACCATCCACAGTTGGGTTGATGTAGTCATCCATGCACACTGTCATGTTATAAAGGTTATCAATTTCCCTTATCGTGGGCTCCACATATCTTCTTGCCTCCATAGGATCTAATGGCGCAGTGACCTTTAAGCCTCCTCCTTCAAAAATCATTTCTCTTTTCTTCAAGTTGATGATCGTCTGATTATCGAAGGCCCAATCCAGTCCAAACAAAGTTGGGTATGGCTGACTGTTATCCACAATTTCGGTGAATTCAAATTCAACTACATTGCTCACTCCATTTATGTTCATAGGTACTCCTACCAGTCTCCCGATTGGTATTATCTTATGCTGGTTAGCCAACCTCAACTAGAAAGTCGACCAAAATAGCTTTGGTTTCCTCATCATCTCCCACATCTGTCTTGAAAGAACATTGGCGTCTGATCCTAAGTCCAAGATGGCATTATCCATGTCATATTCTCCTATCTACACACTTAATATGAACTCTTTGTTTGTCCTCTTCATGCGCAATACTTGGTTTACTTCTTTCTTTGTTGTAGGCGCTTCTTTGTCTTGTGTACATTGATCAATCATCCCATGTAGTGTATCCACTGTTGTCTCATCCTGCATCAGTTCTAAATATCTTTTGAGAAAGTATGTCAAAGTGTTTACCTTTTTTATTGGCCTGT
This sequence comes from Picea mariana, assembly GCA_032191745.1. Lineage (NCBI taxonomy): Eukaryota > Viridiplantae > Streptophyta > Pinopsida > Pinales > Pinaceae > Picea > Picea mariana. The sequence goes on along the minus strand of JASDQU010736712.1, from coordinate 45,991 downwards.
CTAGAATAGTGTGATTGTAAATTGGCGACATATCATACATTGGTGGTGTATTTGATGTTGAAGCTATCTAGTCTGGTCCTAGTATCTCCTTACTTGCTTGCTGATAAGTTTCCCTTTCTTTATGTGTATTGAATACTGACATGGGATCAACTGCTTTCCTTATCCATTGTTGCACTCCCTTTCCTTTCTCTGTCGCATCTGGTTCGGTTCTCATTCCACCGCGCATAACAATTGCTACTCTTGGTTGATCGTCACGTTCTTCAGGGGTTATCATCTACAGGTTTTGGTTCTAATTATGATGTTGGGTTTGATGTTGGTTCTGATTCTCTCTTGCCTAACACTTTGCTATCAACTGAGGACAATCTTTTGTCGCATGATCCAAGTCTCTACAATACGCGCATGTCTTGGAAGGATTTGGGAAATCACTTGTTGAATTTCCCGGTTGATTGCAATTGTAACAATTATCGGTCCTATGCCTCCTTGACCAAATCATCCATGTCCTCTACCTCTATTGAAACCTCCATGTTCACCCTGATTAAGCCTCTTTGAGTGTTATACTATGGAATTCCTCCTTCCACTGCGACATTTTCTTCCTGAATTTTGTATGCATCTGAAGTGTGCTCTCTCATCAAGTCAAATGTGCAATAGTTTTTCTCATTGTGTCATACCAATTTGAAAAAATTACAGAATAAATTTCTTGGGGTACTATGATATATCTTCAGTAAGGGACAAGTAGTCGAATGATGGCCCCATGTCTTACATATCTCGCAGTATCCTACTCCTCCTGCCAATGGATTTTGTGCTCCTGTAGCCATATACTGCGCAAAGTTTGGGCACTCTTCCTTCCTATGGCCTTCTATATTACATGTTATACATCAAACATGTTCATGCTTCTCCTTCTCCTTAATTATCTCTGATAATTGAATTCTCAACACAACCAACTATGATTGTACATGTGCCATCTCCTACAGGGGACACTTCCAATTTCATCATGGTTTCCAAAGATTCAAGATGTGACGTGACCTTGTTCTATGTTAATGAACAATAAATGTGCAGCAATAGGCCTTCTATAAACCATTCTCGATGCTTCTCGTCAAGAATCTGAAAGGTTAACCTACCCATTACATATTTAAATCTCTGGTCGTAGTCCCACACTGTCTCATTCTGCACTTGCTTAATTTTCTTTAGTTCTGTAATATATTGAGATTCAAATTTCGATTTCCTGAATTCCTTTAACAATGCTTGTCTAATTTTTTCCAAAGTTCTTGACTGTCCAACCAATATAGTTTTCTGAAACTTCATATACCATAGAAGTTCATGGCCCCTAAATGTCATGGCCAATTGCACAATTTTCTTTGCCTCGTCCTGGACATTCTTTGTAGTCCATATTGTGTCACATACAAATAAATGTTGCTTAGGGTCCTCCAACGCTATTCCCTAAAACTAAAGTATTCTCAATGTATGATCTATCCCTGCCATTATATTAGGTGTTGTACTTACCCTTGGTGATGTTATCTGACTCTGGTTTGTTGTGTTGCTCCCACTATTCTGACTATTGCTATGACTTTCTCCACTTATTAAAATTGCTCTTGAACAAGTCTCAGTTCCTGCTTTAATCCTTAATGACATAAACAAGGTTGTGTGTTCGATGTAGATTCCAATCTGAGATGGACTTCCTTATGTTGAGCAGTACCAAGGATCTCTTTCTTTCCTTTT
>JASDQU010736711.1:158064-168115 GCA_032191745.1 Picea mariana | reverse complement strand
ACAAAGCACATTGATGTTCAATATCACTTTGTGAGAGACATGATTGAAGAAAAGAAAGTGTCACTGATGAAGGTGGACACTTTGAAGAATGTTGCAGATTCATTAACAAAATCTGTGAGCACTGAGAAGTTCTCTTGGTGTAGAGGATCCATGGGCATTGCTGCCCTGGATTGTTAACTATGTAACCCTGTAACCCCCTGTGTGCAAAGAAAACAACAAGTGTGAGAATGTTGGGTATGTGTTATATTCTTTGCATGAGAAGTAGTGTCTGAGCGCCTGCGTCGGGCGCACAAGGGGGTAAGAGGGGGGTACAGGGGGGCGGAGCCCCCCACGCAGGGGTTCGGGGGCAGCGCCCCCGAAAATTTTTTTTTGGGCCGACATATTTCCAGGACGACATATTTCCGGGACCACATGATATTAGGTGGTTTTTGGCACATGGTTTTTGGCACATGGTTTTTGGCACATGGTTTTTGCCGATGGTTTTCTATTTCCGGTTAAGGAATTAGGGTTTTGGACTAATCCAGGTCATTGGGTTAGGGTTTTGGATGCCGCTGGCTCCTATATGTATATTATATTGTAAACAATGTAACACAATGTGTATCAATATAATATATGGTGGTTTTCCCGGTTTGGGTTTCCAGGTGAAAAATCTCTGTGTAATGTTTATATTTGCCATTGTATCTTTTCTGTTCTTTTCTGAATATCAATTTGCAGTAGATATTGTACAAGGATAGAATTTACAATAAGGTCCAGTAATAAGGAAGAACAAGTCAAATGTAAGAATACCTAATAGAAGCTTCCGCTTCTAGAAGATCTTCCTCTAGATTGTTCTTGTGGTAGATAGATTTAGTATAAATAGGAGTTGAGGGCATGAGAAGTTTTGTCTTGAGAATTATTGTAATAGATCGCTTCTCTATTGGAGGTTTCCCTCTCAAAGAGGCAAGTGAGCATTGTTTTTTATCGACAAAGGTATTATTTTGGTGTTGTGGTTTCATATATTGTGTTGTTCCATTGTTATTCTCTATAATATTTATGTTTTATTCTATTATAATAGATCTAGTACCTAACAAGAGGACTCGTAGTCATCGTTTTCTGAGAAGGAGAAGAGAGGACTCTAGGGTGCGAAGGTGTGGAGGGAAAGTGCATGATATGCCTCAATCCATTCTGGATCGGTGACCAGTGTCGTGTGATATTGGCATGAAATGACACCATAAAGAAGGGAATTTAGTGGAGAGCACCCACTTTAGTAAGGATGAAAATTACCTCTAGTTGAGCACCATTGATGGGTGGCATGTCACTGCAATCCTGTGGAATGACCCATACCTCTTGGACATCCTGGTGATGAACAACGTGGACATATCGGTGTTTGAGGGGGAATCAAACAACAAGTGGCATCAATTGGGAATAAAATATTATTGATTATGTTGAGGAGGTCATTGTTATTCTTATTCTGGTAGGCTCAAGGAGGTCATGTGCGGCCCTATGGACTTCGATAACTGAAGAAGAGCAAATTTGCAGATGAGAGGAGTTTGGACACAAGACATAGTTAATTGCATACTGTAGTTTGTTTCAAGTGGGTACTAAGGAGGGTTTAGAGTGCCAAAGCGAAGTAATTGATGAAATGCAACACCATTGAGGAATATATTGTTTCTTGATTGAATGGTAGACATTGTATCGAACATGGTTGAATCATAGACTAGATACCATGGATTTATCTCCATGAATTTTTGGCAAGGGAAGAACACATTACTCTCTTAATATATCTTTTTTTGATCTCTTCCTATGATGGAATTATTACCCCAATTGTTGTATAAATTATTCACATGGTAGTAGCCCCATCTACAATGAGGCATGTATTGTGTGGAATCCTTGAAATATTTTCGATAAACTATAACTCTGAGCTTGTGATCACCTATGTCCATGTACGAACCACCCAAGAGCATGTTGAAAATTGTATTGGAAATAAGAGATTTGGATATGTTTACAATAGTGGAGCCTTGAATCACTGTGGCAAGGCCTAGTTTCCCATCAAAAGAGGTCAAGTGATTGACCCACACTTTGGCCACCCCCTTGAATATATGAACTATATCACTCTTTTCAACACCGCAAAGTAATGGATATGTATTATGTATGGACCCAAGGGGCACAATGATGCCTTAGGCAACTCTGGATGCAACAGTGGTAGCAATGGAGATGGTGATTATCTCTAGGTCAAGCTCACATAGTGTGAGGTGGACGTTTTACATATCTAGTAGATTTGGAGTGAGGAAGAGGACTTAGTTTTCCACTGATATGGTAAGGCGATTTCTTGAATGAAAATTTCAAGGTGGAGTTGAAATTTTTTATTTAATTATATGTAGATCGACATACGACTGCAAGACTTAGTTAGGCATGTGTACCCTAGTTTTGAAATGTCACTGGTAAAGTATAGACAACCTAGGTGATAGGGGGGAGAATGCGGTATTCTCGAATACCCTGCCTTTGAGGGAATTTTTACTGGTCTTGGTCATGGAAAAGGGGGGGAAAGTTAGGTCAATATTCATGGTTTCAAGTGAGTTATATCACTCTCTACAACATCACGAAGTACTGGAGATATATTATTTCTGGAATTGAGGGTCGGGATGATGTCTCAAGTGGTACTAGATGTGACAGTGGTAGAAATGGAGATGGTTATGATCCCCAGGTCAAGCTCATAGAGTGCGAGGTGGATGTTTTGCATAGATGGTAGCTCCAGTGTGAGGAGGACTTGGTTTTCCTCTGAGATGGTAAGGAAAATTCTTGAATGCAAAGTTCAAGGTGGAGTTGAAAATTTCTATTTTATTATATGTAAATCCACATGTGACTATAAAACCTAGCTAGGCATCTGTACCCTGGTTTTGAAATGTCACCAGTAAAGTTTGGATGACCTAAGTTATAGGGGGGAGAATGTGGTATTCTCGGATACCCTGACTTTGAGGTAATTTTGGCTAGTTTTGGTCATGGAAAAGTGGGGGAAATTTAGGTAAAGAGTCATGGTTTCGGGCACATGTTCTTGGTAGCTCATGGTTTTAGAGCCCTTGGATTGCATGTAGTGAATCCTTTATAGGGTTTGAGATACTCCATTTAAAGTAGCCTAGAGGTGAGAGTGAAGGCTCATTTGGTTGGCTTGGATGGAATTGGTCAAGGGAACAAAGTTGTATATCTATGTTGGTTATGGTTATGGAGATAAGGGATGCAGATTATGGGATCCTACTGTCCACAAATAATTAGTGGTAGATATATGTACCATGAGAACTTTTTTAGGATCACAAAGAAATATTTGTTTGCAAACTCAAGGAATCATTGTATGGCCTAAGGTAACCATGCAAAGTACAAGATGTGTGATTCCTTCATGGTGAGCCAAATTTTCTTAAGAAGTGAGTACGGTCATTGTGTTTATGGAATATTCATTATATTGGTGTTATGTTGATGATATGTTTGTTGCAAGCAAAGCGTGGTTGATATCAATATGTTAAAGGCTCAGTTGACTAGGATGTTTCAAATGAAGGCTCTAGGAGGAACAAAACAAATCTTGGAAATAGAAGTATACAAAGCCGATAAAAATGGTAAGCTATGGTTGTCACTAATGAGGTTTAGTATGTACATTGTGAAATTAGTAAAATCCCTTTAGCCTTCCATTGTAAGATTTCTTCAAGTTTCTATCCTGGTAGTAAGGAAGAAAAATATTATATGTCTTATGTACAATACAGTAGGAAGGTTGACGGTTTCCATGGGAATGTTCAAATATTTCACATGCAATTGGTTTTGTCAATGGACACATGGAAAAACTAGGTAAAGTGCATGGAAATGGGTGCCTAGATGTCTAACAAGCATGAGTATCACCTAAAGTGGTTGCAATGATTTAGTCTGTTGTTATGTTGATTTAGGAGATTTCGACAAGAGGAGATATACCTTAGGTTCAATTTATTGATGGAGGTGGAGTGGTCCATACTGGAGCAAACCGTGCAAACATGTTCATGTAATTAGTACTGTTAGAGAAGTTGCGGTGGTGTTTGGCTTCTCTTTGCTTGTAGGAAAGGTGATGATTGATTTGTTGGGCAAGGTATCAAGAAATTGTTGTCAAGGTGGAGATTGTTGGGTTGTGACAACACATACCCTTGTAGTTATAGTTCGAAGGTTCATCAATTGTTTAGATTTTCATATGCCTGGAAACGCTTGAGATATCTCTTGTTTAAATGAAGAAACCCATGAGGAGCTTCTTGAGACTTGTATTCATTTCTCCACTCGCCCATCAATAAAGAATACCATTGCCCCCAAATTTGTCTATATTGTATCGTGTGTGATTTTTTATCTTCTCTTTATAGCTCCGTACAATATTTGGTTTGGAGGCCCAATTATCAATAATCTTGTCCCCAATTTGTTTATGGAACCACAATTTCTCCTTAAATTTAGATGTGATAGTATTTTTAATGGTCTCGATATTTTTCACATTGACCTCCTATATACTCCAATGATTTAGCTAAGACTGAACATCTTTACATCATCCCTCTTAAATTGTAGGTGACTTTGGATAGAGTTTGAAGTAATCTTAAAAAACCTCCTATCTTTTGGATTTGGTTGTCTTGTGCTTATACATGAAATACCTAGCCATAGTCATTCTCTTAATCTCCCCCTTTGATTCTCTAAAGATGTTAAAACTCCAATCTTAACTTCCATATAAAATAACACAAGTGACAAGAATCTCGATGAGATTTTTTTAGTACCTTAACGTGCATAGATAAAAATAAATTATTTTATATTATCATAATCTATTTTTTTTCGTTACCTATGACTATATGAAGGAAACTTCTCATTTCTTATAAAATATTTCATAAAGTTTTCCTAAAGAGAAGAAAAATACACTCTATCACATTGAGTATTTTTAAAATTAAAATATTTTTATGGATTTGTGATAGTGCAAACTTTTAAATTTTAATGGGTAAAGTATTACGATTCAAATAGTCTTAATTTTCAAATGAATTGTAAAATAAACCTAATAAGAAATATTTAAGATCTCCTGCAGGCTATTTGGATAGAAAGAGATTGAAAGTTATTTTCATTAATTTGACACCAACAAGAATTCAGTATTGAGAGTGATTATGAGACTTCCTACCAACGCATCAATCACCTTGAACATTATTTCAGTATAGAGAGTGATGACAGTGACACTTCTCTACCCGCTCATTAATCACCTTGATGCTTGACAACGACACTTCTCTACGGACACATTAATCACCTTGACACTTGGCACATTTAAAGGTGACCAAATGTCACTTCTTTTGATTTTGTTTGGGTATTGTTGACTTTTTTTTTACATAGTGGAAAACCTATCATAACTCAGATAAACTTCTATCATAACTTTTGTTATAAAATTTTATCATAATTTAGTTGTTAATTAGTAGTGAAGATAATTGTTATTGGCTGCTATCTGAGAATGCAGGCTGACACATCACCATCATTACTCAAGGAAAATCAAGTAACTTGGAATAACCTGTTGGTGGTCCTCAACCGGGAAGACTTTCACTTCTATGATATGCCTCTGGATATTGGGAGTTTAACCTATTTTCTTAAGTCAGAAGACGAGATCTTAGCCAAACAAAAACTGATTTTAAATCATACATACTCCAAGATTACCATATCCTTAACTTCATAATGCAATCATAATTGTTTTTGGGTTGTTCATTGAGCTTTTAATTTTTTTTTGGATCAGTTTTGTATTTGGCATGTTAAACAAGTTAATAACTACCATAAGTATCCATTCTCATTTTCATTGACATGTGAAGGACAACTACCGAGAGACACATTCTACAACCTAGTATTAGGTCAATGTGGGATTCTTTGCCTAAATTCAACATGGCGCTGACACAAGTCACTCTTAAATAATAATAAAAAAATTAAGTAAATAAAAATTGTATATGTTTGCTTTAACCTTTTGATCCTTCTCGACGAAGTTAAGATGGGTCTATACTGGTTTTAAAGACAAGCATAATTTTATTTGATTTCAATGGCCAAGAATATTCCAGGAATTGAGTATTTTAGTTCAATTTCTTTGCTTACGATTCAGTATTTTCAAAATTCAATATTCTAGATGGATATTTTTTCTTCCCATATTCTTCAATGACTGCATGGCGAGAAGTAAAATGTGTTTATAGCTATCTTCACTACTTCGCGGTAGATATTGATATGCATAGTGAGTGAATTAAATAGTGACGTGTATATAATTGCATCGCTAACTTGCTCTACTTTGAATAATCTCAAAGGAAAAATGTAATTGAGATTCATAACATTATTATTAGTCCATGCCGAAGGCCAGGACTCTTAGCGATCGATTCATCATTGACCTTGAATTATTTTTCCTTTGACTAAAATTATTTATGTGCTTCTCAAAGTTATACAGAGGAAAATTAAAATAGTTATTATTTTGTAATATTTTAATTGTTTTTATTTAAAAATATATTGGCTAATAAGTTGTATGTCTTATTGTTGAGATTTTTGTTAATCCTAAGTTTTGAGTCTAGGATATCTTCGTATTTTCATTCACATTGTTTTTGAGGTCTTTAAATAGCCTCTGACAAAAATTTTTTTTTGTCTTGATGTATTAACACTTGCGTGCTTTATTAACACTTATATAGTGTCAATGAATAAATCAGCCAATTGTTATATTAATACTTCTACAGTGAGTAGATCTGGATTGTAAGTGAATGAATCAACCGACTGTTCTGTTAGAACTTCATGAGCAGCTTTTGGTTTCTGATTTAATGGAAAATGGAATTGTGGATGACTTCCTCTTCTATTCAACTGACTGCCTCTTCTATTCCAAAAGATCAACATGCCTTTCATGGCCCGAGCAATACAAAATTACAGTGGGCATAGCCAGGGGGCTAACTTATCTGCACGAATTCGCCAAGCCGACCATCATTCACGGGGACGTAAAGGCTTGGACGCCCATCTCAATTCTCTTGTCACAGACTTTGGTCTTGCCAAGTTGAAGAAATAAGAGAAGAATACCCACTACAACACCCAGACTGTTGGGACGCTCAGTTATGTGGCCCCCGAATATTCTCTCTACGACCATCTGACCAACAAAAGTGATGTATTCATCTTTGGCATCATACTGTTGGAGCTCATAACGAGGAAGAGGGTTGTGAATTCAATCTCTGGTTTTCTTAAGCACTTTATTATATCAAACTAGGTGGTCAACATAATGCAGAATAACTGGGTAGAAGAGGTTATCAACAAGAGGATATAGGATTCAGGATACATGAAAACAATAGAAAAAGTTTTATTATTGGCACTGCAATGCACCCACCCAAGAGTCTCAATGAATCTTTACTTCCTAGAATAAATGATTTAAACCACTATAAGTTCAATTATAAGAAGCAAATTCCCTGGTGAATGAAGAAGAGTTCCCAGAAGTTGTAATTGGCGTTTCCACTGGCGTTTCAACTTTTTTATTCCTCTACATCTCCATTTTTGGGTAAGCTTTGGTGACTGCTTGTATTGGCTTTGGGCAGATTCTCTATCTGTAGATTAATGTAATTAGCTCCAGTCATATTTGAACTTTTAGTTTCCATTGGAACTTTTTTCATGTCCAACTAACATGATCAACGCCCAGGTTTAAGTCTTCCACAGTAATTGTGAGTTTAGACTTACCTCTAGCTTCGTGATTAGGATCCTCTGTTTCCTTTTTCCTGGCAATATCGAGTGTTGTGCTTTCTTTATCTGGTGCACTAGATTTGGATGCTCTCTAAGGGAGTTGTTTGAGTTTGAAACAGAACAATCACGAGATAGTGAACAAGTGGGATTTTGAAGGAGAAAAAACCATCCATGGTAGACCTTCAGGCATTGACAACACAATTAGTGCATATGGTATGTAAAAAATATCTATAATGTGATTAGTGAGATTTATGTGGTTGGGATTTTCGATTTTCAATTACATAAATTATTTATACACCTAAAAAACATATCTGAAGAAATAAAATTCACCATGGAACTTGAAGAGAACGATAGCATCCCATTTCTGGACGTTCTTATCAAAAGGAAAAGTAATGGGGATCTTGGACATGCTGTGTATAAAAATAAGACCCACACTGAGAACTATCTCCATGCAAATTCCCATCACCACCCCAACCAGAAACTAGGTTTCCTAAAAACTTTAGCCACTAGAGCCATAAGAATCTTCGATGTAGCACACCTAGATAAAGAAACAGATCACCTTACCAAGAATTTTAAGAACATAGTTTATAAACAAAAAGACATTAAGAATGCAATAAACAAATCCCTAAAAAAAACCTGCAATAATCCCAATGCCCCTAAAGACCAAAACCCTAATAGATGTGCCTTCCTTTCTTACATTCAAGGAGTAATCGACAGGATTGCGAGAGTCCTCAGAAAAAAATATATTAAGACCTCTTTCAAACCACTTGAAACTATCAAACAGAGTATGAGATCCGTCAAAGACAAACTTGACCCTCACAATGGCAAAGGAATCTACAAAATAGAGTTCTCATGTGGTAAATGCTACATCAGTGAAACTGATAGCTCCTTCCAAGTTAGGATAAAAGAGCATGGAGTTGACATTAAGAATGAATGCATCTGCACCTCTGCCCTAGCTGAACACTCCCTTAAAACGAGACAACATGTTCTCCTAGAAGACACCAAAATCCTCGCCAAAGAAAATCACCTCTTCAAATGTCGTATTAGAGAAGCTATTGAAATCTGAAAACATCCTAGTAACCTAAACAGAGACAGTGGATTAGAACTAAGCGAAAATTGGCTCCCCTTAATCCATAAAAAACAACAATAATCATTAGTAATTTTTATACATTATTATAAATCAATTTATTCATTAAAACCCCTCCTAATCATATTTTTAACATCAATATTAATATTATAAATCCAAGACAACTTAACAACCTCTTAAATAACTTAACCATATTATGAACATAATTGATTAATATCTAAAATTAACCTTGAATTAATAAACATTTAGAATATAGTATAACATAAGGGCAAACCCTAATAACTTGATAATTACTTAATACCTATAATTAAACCCTAGAGCATAGTAATTAAAATGAAGACATAAACAACATTAAATTAATAATAATTCATTATATACCTTATGACCAGAACAACCAAAATAAGAAACCCTAATCTTAACTTAAACAAACAATTAATTCTATTAAATATTTAATTTTTTACCTTGACCTTAGATTCATTAGAATATATCTTAACCCTAAAATAACTTAAATAATTCGCTTAATACCTATTAACTAAACCCTAGAACATAAATAAAGATTAAAAAACCTTAAATTAGTAATATATTGTTATAAACCTTAAATAAACAAATTAAGAAACCCTAAAAATCTTAGCAAATAATTTAATTTATTAAATAATTCTACAAAAAACCTAGCTGACACCTAAACCCTTCCCACACTTCCAGTATTTATACCAGCTCTTCCCATCTTCTTAACCCAGGCTCATTGTCCTAAAGATGGATCCTGATTTGGATCTGAAACATCGACAGTCTATTGACAAAACTGTGGCTATTCCGATCAAAACTGAAAATATATATAATATATGTTATAAATACAAGTAATAAAATAGGATTGCTCTAGTTGTCATTAATTGTTATCAACTAGCAACAACGTATTTCTAGGTGTTGGAGCCTGGAATGTGCCTATGACTCTTTCTATTATTATTTGAAAAAATGCATACATAAAATAGAAATTTATATGTAGGTATGTCCATATGAATGTATATAATCTTCCTTCTGCCCCACTTACCCTTATTTCAAAAATGGCATTTCCATATCCACAAATCCGGGCAACTGACAATCATGCACTGCACAAGCAACAAAGTCACTGCTGGAATATGCACCTCAGGAGGCACTGCACTTTTCTTGGCCTTATTGTAATGGCTTAGGGGTTTAAAAAAAACCGTAATATCGAGACATCAATTTATTTATACTTATTAAACAAATACAGGAATTTCACATGCTTAAAAAATTAAAATAGGTAGAAATTTTCAT
>JASDQU010736711.1:121279-131530 GCA_032191745.1 Picea mariana | reverse complement strand
CCCTTTATACAAAAATTTCCCCCCCCATTTTTCTAGAAACTCAATCGTTTCATCCATTCCGTTACAAAACGAGAGGAGCCAAATCATTCCACCTCTCCTACTCTATTTTCAAAAAGTGCCAGGTGCTTACCTTCTGTGTGATTCAGCACGTATGATACATTTTTCCACAAACTGGGATACAAGTTGTGAAGGCTCCGCTTGACAGCTGGGAGGAGCGATGTCACTCCATCTCTTCTACTCTATTTTCAAAAAGTGCCAGGTGCTGGTCTTTGCGTGGATTTGGTGCATATGATACATTTGTCCACGAACTGGGATACAAGCTGTGAAGGCTCCGCTTGACAGCTGGCTTCGGCGAAATAGCACTCTCGGGACAACTGTGGAATTTTACCACCTATTTGTGCGTCAATGATGTCAAGAGCGCTGAGTTGTGCGCTCGATTGAATCAAATGTTTATCAACTTGAGCCATGTCTACCCTGTCCATATTAGAGATATCCGTCGAATCTTTTTCATTCTTCTCCTTTAGATCGAGGGAGATCTGATCTACATTCATTTGCCTTAACGTTTCTAAGTCACCTCCACTTTCCATCCCTAACAGCTCGCCATCTATATCATTGAAGGCTTCTTCTAATGAATTGATTACTTTTTGGGCCAGTTCCTTGCTTAAGGTAATATTATGTTCCCAATCCTTTAACAAAATATTACCTCTAGTTTGTTCAGTGATGGTGAGTCTGGGAGGGCCTGCTGAAATTCTGTTGTTAGTAGCTATTACTACCTCTTAAAAGGCGACCCGAGCAGCCTCTGCATTCCTTTCTTTGACAGTCAGATTTTCTGAAATACGATGCATTAACATGCAGTCTTCTCGGATCACCCCTACTTTGTCTAACAGACTTTGTTGTACAGAAGAGATCCTGCCCCTGATGTCAATCGCCCGGGTTAGGAATTTGCTCTTCGGAACCTTCAGCATCTTTCCCTTTTTCCTCGGAAAGACCCAAACCTCCCAGCACAACGGGGAGACATCTTTTTCTATGCTCCTGAAACTTTAGAACAGAGGCCATGTCCTCGGGTGCTAAATATATGATCTGAACTAGCACTTCCCCATAGGACCTCGCCCCTCGGAAAATAGCATCCAAGGGTGAACACTCATGTTCAAACCTCTTCAACCCACAATTTGACAAATGGGTGCTTACAATTTTCTGTGGATCATGTTTTTTATACTCAATAGAGACCAAACTCAAGTATTCTAAGGTTGCAGCCTCAGCTTTAGCATGTCCAAAATCCAATAAAGAATAATCATTTAGCCGAACGGGGAAAAACGACCATACCTTCTTCGATGATGCTTTGAGCTCTTTACTTACTCCGCCGATCACTGTTTGTCGGGCAATCTCGCGACAGGCCAGCTTGTTGGGGATGAACAGTGGTAGCGCAAGAGGGGGAACAGCAGCTCCGAATACTCTAAAGTAGGAAAACTCTGCTTCTACGTACCAGTCTGCGATGCCACTCAGATTTGCAGCAATGCTATCCGAGATGCGAGGTGGCGAACGACCAAAAATGGCGATGTGCAGGGGCACCATCACCGAGTTGAAAATTTTGTAAATAAATTTGTCCGCTTTATCCTCCCACAGCTTGTCGTGATACTCATGTACAGCTTTTTCGTGAGTAGGATTCCATGCCCAATTCATCAAAGGGAATGGATTCATGGAACATACTGCGTCCATGATATACGCAGACATGAAAAATGTTGATGGTTTCCCATTGGCCTTTTGCTCCCGATACTCGGTGACCCTGTTGAAAAAGCTGTCTGAGAGCATCTTCGCCCAGTTGAATGAGCAACCTTCAACAACCCGAAATATGAGTGGTACCCAAGAGATGTAAAAATGTGTTGTATCCTCTCGCCCAAAAATCCGACAGGTCATCATGGCTACATATTTATATTGTGGCTCCAAAGAATCGATAGAATATATGCCCTTGTCATTTGCTTTGAACTTCGCGGTGCGCAAAACCCAATCTTTAATCAAACTGGGCATGGTTTTGTCAAATTCAATGCACTCCTTCTGTTTGAACTTCTCCAGGAAATCAGCATCATACGTGTATTCAGATGTTGACAGAAGTTTATACATGCCTTGGATGTGTTCTGGTCTAAAAGTCCCGACCGTGACCCGCTGGTCGTTTATGATAGTTCTGGTGGGCAAGTCTATGTGATCCAAAGCCCATCGGATCATATCATAATAGGGGAGCAACCGTGGTCTGGTTGCTATCTTATGCATTCCATATTGAACAACAATCTTATATTTAGTGTTCAAATCATCATTTTCATTGTCATCTGAGTCTGAATAATTTACCAACTCGGTTTGTAGGATATCTGAAACAAACGACCAATTTCGAACCAAACCGCCACTCCGAGGTGAAGTGTCGGAGACAGTATCTATACCTTGCCCTGCATCATCAATGTTAGCCTTTGCTGCTTTCCGTGGAGCCATGGCTGAACCTTGCGTTTTTGCTCTTCTGAGATAAACCTGCGTATACATGCAGAAATAAGTTCACTCGGAAAATGACGAGCTCTGCGTGCTTGTAAGAAATGTTTAAAATAAAATGAAACTCCCGTATATATTTGAAAACTCTGTACTATTCGAATTAAGTCTGTCAAATCGAAATTAGAAATAATTTATTGTGTGAATCCGATCTTATTTATTCGTGGATTTACCCTAATTCTTCATTAATGTCATCAATGTTTGGCGGCTTGACAGGGAGTCGGGGTATGGAGAGGAGCAGGTGCTTTGGGAAATGTGCAAACCTCGATGCGCGGGATGGGACACATCTCATTTTATTTTAAAATTTCAAACTTAGCAATGTTAACCATTTTCTTGCTTATCGCTGCATCGTGGATTTCCTTTCAACAATTTGAATCTTTAACTCGCGAGACTGCGAGGGCCGACTTGGATTCAATTAATAGTAATCATGATTTGGAGCGTCATTAATTGCATAATTAATTTATTCACCATATCGCGACTTGGAAGTTCGAAGACAGATTTTTGGGGGAAAGGTATGCCGAGTCGCGATACCGCGATGTGGCGATAATTAAGGCTCAAAATACGAGAAGAAAATCTTAGATTAGGTTACTAATTAATCTTGCCATAATCATGTCGCAACCTCGTGAGTCAGGATTTCAGACGCCTTAACTTTATGAAAGAAAGTGACGAGTGGCGAAATACCGAGCACCAAATTTAACCATGGTTAGTTTTTTGACCTTTAATCCTTGATCAGGGTTATCGCAAGAATTATCGCATTCTCGGCTCTCGGGGTTGTAAGAATAGAAACTTGGGTTTGACGAATGCCGAGACGCGAACTCCTGACAACGTCCACTCATGAGTTACAAGATTTAACCTAGTTAATGTCTTGGGCGGAAATTGAAAACGATTTCGCCGTTTCATGACTCGGGACGTGTGAACTTCAAGGTTTAAAGTATCCGACCTGCGAGACCCCGAAATGAAACAAAAGAGTGAACATACTCGTGAAAATGGATCTGTTTTGAAAGTAGAAAACATTTCTGTCCAGGTGACAAGATTTCAGAGTCTTAAGATCTCGAAAGGAAAAGGAAAATCAATCTTTAGATTTTAAGTATCAAAAGTTGAAAATTGTGCAAGGTAAAAACAAGGGCGGCTCCAACAACATCGATAACATATTTTGCACTTGCAGTAACATCTACTACATAAATGATAAGCTGGACAAGCGCACATGGACGTATATTTTGGGCGCCTGTTGTGCTACGACTTTGTTTATACCATCATTTCACAATTATCAACTTTGGTCCTTCTTTGACTTGACGACGACCACATACACGGCCTGGTATATGACATTTGTTTCCCTCCTCCATGGTCAGGTAACTGTATACCTCCATTATTTGGTACTCATGCACTACGTACATATATATAATTTTGTTTTAATTAATACACCTTCACAGGTGGAAGGGGTCACACACTCAGCTCCATCTAAAATGGTCTTATACTTTACTGGAGCCACAAATATTCTCTACACTTTTAGAGGTCATGTTGTTACAGTGTAAGAATATATTTATATATTTTCCAAACTTGTTTCCTAATACACATTCCACTCTTGAATTGTATAGCTGATACACATTTCATGATCATCCCCTCTTGAATTGTATAGTTGATACACATTTCATGATCATCCCCTATTGAATTGTATGTATGTGCAGAGAAATAATGCACGCCATGTGGAAAGCACATAAATTCAAAACGTTATGCTTTCTGGCAATGCTTTATATTTTCACTCTCACTCTGCCTTCTGTAATAGCAGTATACTAGGCATAAGGAGGCATACTCTTAGATCACTCCAATGCTCTCTCTGTGCTACCAAGATCACTGTTCCGATATGTTGTTTTGATTCTCATGCTCATTCATCAGGTATTAAATAGCTAGAGCATAAATAAAATTATATTTGGTGTCATAAATGAAATGATATATAATAAATTTATTGTTATTGGTGGGCATGCAGTTCATCACATTTGGGTTTGCATGCACCCATTTTTACTTCATGTGGTAAAAAGTGATAGGAATGCATGATATGAAAAAGATCATATTGGAGCGTTCTCTACAAAGGCTTCATGTTGTGGTGCCCATATGGTTCCTCGCAATCTTAGTTCCTTTCTTTGGTCCTATAAACTTTGTAGTAGGTTCTCTTTTGGTCAGCTTCACTATTTATATCATTCCTTCTTTGGCCCGTATGCTTACCTATAGGACTGCTTCCACTAGAGAGGTGATATAATTAATCATAATCTTTATAGTATAGTAGCATTAGTTTGCAAACATTTTGAGTCTGTTGTTTTTTAGCTAGTGAAATGCCCTTAATTTAAACCGAGGGACAATGAAACTTGCGTTGTGTATAAGGGGTATAGTTAAAAATGATCCTCAACCATAGTTAAAAATTGATCCACTTATCATTTAACACACAGGGACAAGTGCACTATGTCCAAATTATAAGGAGACTGTGTCCAGCATCAAACAGGGGCATTTGGAGAAAAAATCATCCTTTAACAAATCCACGGCCACAGAGGCCGGACTTCGTTCACTAGGGAGTTTTGAAGCAAGTGTCTTGGCGGAATTTGGGCCAAATACGTTGAGTAAAATCTAGGAAGGTACCCTAGAACTCAGAAGTAAAGAGAAGCCAAGTTCAAAGATGGCGAAAAAGGATCCAAAGCCTGATCTTCGCCCTTCTATAAGTGTTTTATTTACCCCGCATCTCGTTGGGGGTGGGGCTTATCCACATTATTGTTAGTTAGATTTAGAAATAGAATTAACGCATGTTTTACTACTCTCTTTGATGGGAGCTGTGGTAAGAATTCCTTTCATAGGAGCTGCGATAAGAATTATTTTCATACTTATTGGTACATGCTTTGCACATGAGTCTCATTGATCTATTTTGATTATTTGTGGATGTTAAAACAAATTCAATTTTAATTTTGATTCTCTTTATCTGACCAAATTAGAGAGAAGATGTTATGGAGAACATTATTTCACAATATGTCGAAAGTTGTGCAGATCTAATTCTGTATTTATTTTGATCACTTGTTTTAGCAAAGCCCTGGTTTGGACTGAAAATTTATGATTGTTTAGCTTAGGGTTCTGAAAAATGTTGGTGTATCTACACCTTTATGTTTTAAGTTTACTTAGGTTCAAGGTTTTAAGTTTACTTAGGTTCAGGGCTCCTGAGTTGTTAGCAGGGATCATGGGTCTAGATATCTTTCCCCCTATTATTATTGTAATATAGGTAGGGCAATTGCCCCACACCTGACTGTGATATGGCCGCTAGTGTAACGACATCTTCCCACTATGTTCTGGACTCCCCTCCCCCAACAGTATCGATCCATAAATCAATCTGTCCTACTAATCTAGTTTTTCCTACTAATCCACACGGCCTCATTCAACTCTACTTGTTTCCTTCCCGCCTCCATTACCCGCTTGCATTAAATATAGAAATAAAGTTGTGCAACATTGACTTTTGAGTTGACTAGGTTGTGGAACGCGTATGAGTTGGTAGAGAGGTAAAAGAAAGCAGCATCTAAAGGTCCTATCCTAGCGATGTAGTATGAATTTCTAAACTAAGATTACAATCTATGAACTCTAATTTGTGTCCCAATAACGTAAGTAAGATACTAGCCTCCTATAGTCTCCATTAGCTTTGAACATGCACTAAGTTCCAAGTGAAATCCAGTATACAACTTAGAGTGAAAGCGTAATAGAAGCCTAATCATCATTAGGTCTAATCATGTCCCCTAAGTTCTTGAGAAGCTCAACTAATATCAGCCCCAGCCCGACAGAGACTACGTTGCCATGCAACACTTGTTAAGTTAGTTCTATTTACATTATAACACTATTTCATTTTAAAACTCATCGATATTATTTTTCTTTTTTAACCTTTTTTTTTATATATTTAGTATCTATATTTATGTTTAAATCTGATATGTATATTCGTCCTTTTGAATCCACACAGTGACATCCAAAGTTGAACAAATGTTTAGTCTTGTATTTTTAGTTTTGGATGTTTTTTTTTGTTCTTCTTGGGAGAATTGCTATCCATAAATACTTTGGAAAAAATCTATAAATAGGAATAGGTGTGTTTGGGTGACCAGGTTCCATGTCTCTGAGAGAGAACTATGGTTCATTAATGATGAAGTACATGGCCTTCAAAACCTACTTGTATGTCATTACACTTGAGAAAATGTTTGTCTTATGATTATATTTCTCTTCATGCATAAAAAAATGTACTGATGGATAATGTTTTGTTGGACAACACACATATTCCAATAAAGGATGAACACCTTTAGTAGCCACTCACACAACTAGATCAAAGATCAACACAATGATGTTTTTGTCAGACAGTTGGCTTAGTTTGATGGATTGTTGGTTTTCATTGATGTCAACTATTGAAGAGTGATATTGTAGATTGATGTCAACCCTTAGTAATTGATGTCAACCGTTGGAGAAAGTACGGTAGCGAATTCCAGTAGCACAAAGGTTTTGGTAATTGACCCAAGTTTTTTTGATGTAAAGATGACTCATTATTGTCTTTTCATGGCTGATAATAAGTACAAATGGATGAACTCGAAAGTGGTCCCCTTATGGTGAAATCCCTCACGAGAAGACGCTTTGCAGATTGAGTTATCTTAGAAGTATGGTTAGAGAACCCATGCTTATTTGTAGAATAATGAGATGAAGGTCAGTGAATTTTTCACTGAAAATATCCTAGATGAATAGTGATTTTCATGCCATTTCTGGTGGTATGTGTAACATCACATAACTCCTCATGGTTAGAGAGTTATGGCCATGAGAAGTTGGAGAACCCAGGTTTGGGTAATGGACCCAAGTTTGTTTGATGGATAATGATATGATTTTTGATATATTTTTAGGTACTACTATTCTATATGAATAGTACATGTCATGTCATTTCTGGTGGTATGTGAAACGTCACATAAATCCTCACGGTTTGAGAGTTACAGCCTTACGAAGTTGGAGGACCTTCATATGTCATCTAGAAGCCCCAAAAGGTCAAAGTAGTCAAAGTGGTTTAAGAGATTTTAGAAGGCAAATAATAAAGTGAAGTGATGATTTTACTATAATTCAAAATTAATACAAAATAAATTATTTAAATAATAAATTTAATGGAGAAATTAGAAGTGGATTAACCCTAAAATAAGGAAAGTGGGTAAAGTGACCTAGAAGATGTTTTTAAAGAAGCTACTTGGAGAGTATAAATAAGAGGCAAGGATCTCTCATTTTACATCAAACTTGATCATATTGAATATCTATAGGTGTCTAAGGTAACCAAATTATATCTAAGCTGAATTTCTAAGGAAAGGTGAAGAAAAGAAGGTTGGAATTCAAGGAAGGATAAATTCCTTTGATGATGCTTTCTAAGTTGTTTCGGGTAAAAACGTCATAACTTCTTCATAAAATATCCAAATTGAGTAAGACCAAATGTGTTGGTTAGAGTATAGTCTGTAGTGTTCTTTGTAACAGTTTCAAATCGATTCAATAAATATTCCATGCGGGGAATTCTCTACATGGTCGCTCTCTAGAATAAGTCAAAATTCAGCAAGGTATGTCATTTTTGTTATAGCTCTTTTTTTGAGAGGTTCCAAGTAGTGACACCTAGAGGAATTGCATAAAACACATTGAAGAACATTTTTTATCAATTTCAGATCTTTATTCATTACAAGTACAAAGTTATGATTATTTCAAGTTAGGGTTGTTGACTAATCCAAAACTAGGCATGTGAGGCTAAAGAAAAGTTTGATGAAAATGCTAGTCTCTTGTTGTTAAAGTTAAGGAAGGTTTGCAAGAATGTGATCATATACATTAGTTCTATTATAGAGTTACAAATCAGATTTGGATGATGAAATTGATGAGTTAATTTGGTTGAGGTACATGTCAAGTACATGGTTGAGACAAGTAGTTGATAAGTTGGCACATACATGAGGTGTATAGTTGATGATGTTGGTACATATTGATGAGTCATAGTTGATGAATAGTTGATATATGATTGGTACATACTTGGTACATGGTTGGAGGCACTTTTTAGTAGTATTTTTGACACATGGTTTATCGATGATGTAGCATACTTGTATTATTACAAGCACATATTGATCTTGGTTATGATTATGAGTTGTTGTTTTATACTTGGTTAATGCACATATTTGAGAGTTGTCTTGCTGATTGATATTGGTGAGTAGATCTGATTTGGTTGATAAAATTGATGAGACAGGTTGTTGTGATAGGTTGTTTGGACAAGTTGTTGTGACAGGTTGTTATGACAGGTTATTTGTATAGGTTTGGTGCATGGTTGAAGCACTTGTTCATGGTACAGGTTGGTGCATGGTTGATGCACTTTTTTATGGTACAGGTTGATTACAGGTTGGTTGGTATAGGTTGGTGCATGGTTGATGCACTTGTTTATGGTACAGGTTGATTACAGGTTGAGGTACAGGTTGATGCATGTTTGATGCATGGTTTAGGTTATTGGTATAGGTTGTTTGGTACAAGTTTACAGCAGTATATCTCATAGTGATAGTGTGACAGTGGTTCCATAATTCTACTTATACGTCAGGGAAGTTGGACGGGGCAAGGACAGGTGGTTGTATCCACCTTCCGGTTGTAGCCAGAGAACATAGGGGGTTGTAGCCTCCCTCTGGTTGTAGCTAGATAATTTTGGATTTGGAGCTTCCCTCAAGTTGTAGCCTGAGAAAATAGGGGGTTGGAGCCTCCTTCCAGTTGCAACTTGAAAACAAAGGAAGTTTGTGCTTCCGATGAATGCGATTCTTCAAGACATATAAGAAAAATCATTCATTGGTTTTCTCCCGCTTTGGGTTTCCATGTAAAACTCTAGTGTACTGTGTATGTGTATGATTGTTCATTTGTTCATTTCTTATTTACTCTGCAGTTATTGGATGATAATGCTACATTGATATAACACTTGGATTATATGGTTAAAAATGATTAAATTTCTCTATTAATGATTCACCCCTCCCTCTCAGTAATCCAACAATTGGTATCAGAGCGAGATTCATTCAGGAAACAGTTTAACCACTAGAATGAGATCATGGATTATTATGAGAATGAATTACCAATGTTTAATGTTCATAATGGTTTTAAGTATGAGATGTGGAGCAGAAGGATGAAAGTATTTTTACAAGTACAGGTACATTATATTTGGCTATCAGTTGTTACAGGATATGATAGTTCAAAAAGAGAAAAGACTATAGCCAAGAAGGAATTATATAAGAATAAAAAAATAGCAACGGATTTCATCTGGGAAGGATTACCTAAACCGGTAAGAGAAAAGGTTGGTAAATGTTCATCAGCCAAAGAACTTTCGGATAAGTTACATGACATATATTCTTAACCCATTGCAGATTCAAAAAATGCCAAAGAAGATGCAGATACAGAACAAGAAGAAAGATGTTCATCATGTCAGACAGATTCAGAAGAGGAAGATTATGATGAAGCAGAAGTTGATTACAGAGAAAAATTGATTAGTGCAATTAAGTATCTAAGGAAATAAAGAGAAGAAAACAATTCATCCAAGAAAGAATTGATGAAGCAAAAGAAAAGTGTTGAAGTTTCCGAAAAAGATCAGCAAGTCGTCAAGAATTTAAGAGCTCAACTAGAAGAGGCCAGAAGAATTGAAGAAACTCTAGAATATCAAAAGAAATGTTTAGAAGCCAACATAGCAACACA
>JASDQU010736711.1:101579-121179 GCA_032191745.1 Picea mariana | reverse complement strand
ATGGTCATTGTTTTTATCGTACTAACTTTGGACATAAGGTTGCAGATTGCAGGGATTATAAAAGAAATGTTCAAGCATACCATGCCTATGTGGTCGCATGTAACATTGAGTGTTACAAATGTCATAACTATGGACACATAGCTTGTGATTGTAGAAGCATGATCAATACTTCCATGAAAGAGAATACTGATATTAGATATAAGAAAGTATGGATAAGAAAACAGGAAGAATGGGTGAACAAAGACCAGGTACTAGAGATCGCAAGATTGGCAATAAAACGAGATGAAGAAAATTCTACAGAGAAAAGAAAAGATGTCAGATACAAAAAGGTTTGGAAAATAATTGAAAGAAAGGAAGGACAGGTAAATAAGGAACGGGTTCAAGAGATTGTACTTTCAAGCATTGTAGTGAAAGATGAATCCACGGATAGAAAGAAAGAAGTCAGAGCTCAGAGAGATAATGAATCTACCAATGAATATGATGATGAATACACACCAGAGAAGCAATTGTTCTTATCCATCCAACTTAGAGACTCCCAAGTAATATGAATATTAGACAGGGGGAGTCTATGCAATAGCTGTGACATATTAAGGAAACATCCTTCGAGTAGCTTGCAGAGTTTGAGAAGACAAATTCAGAGAAATCAGTTAGCAGAAGTACATTTTGATAGATTAATCAAGAATTCATGATAGTATGGTGATAAATGGGTCATCATTATGGACAATTGCGCAAGTAGATTCTTGGACAGTATGGACAGAGATGAATTCGTAAGAACACTTAACAGGTTTGGATAGATATATGATAGTGGACGACATAATAGATTCATAGATTGGTTCAAAGAGTGGTTCAAAGAAAAATGAACATTATCATAATGGATGATAATTACACAAGAAATGGCTCGAACAATGCTAATGGATTCCAAATTGACAGATATTTTTTGGACACATGCAGTGCATACATCAGTTCACATTCAAAATAGAGCAATTCTCAGAAAGAACAATGACAAAACTCCCTACGAACTATGGAAAGGAAGCGCAGACAACAACCTCTACTTCAAGGTAACTCAAGGTAATATTTTATTAATTGAAATTTTTGTTGATGATATTGTTTTGGAAGTACTAATGACAGGTTAAGCCAGAAATTTGCAAAGGATATGCAGAATGAATTTGAAATGTCATTACTTGGAGGACTATCCTTCTTTTTGGGTCGTCATATATGTCAAAGAAACCGAGTTTTTATTTCTCAAACTAAGTATATCATCGAAATGCTAAAGAGGTTCAGAATGGAATACTACAAACCAATTACCACTCCTATGAAAACTAGTTGCAAGTTGAGCAAAGATGATGATTCAAAGTCTACAGACCAGAGGCAATACAGGTCAATGATTGGCAACCTACTATATGTGACAGCATCCAGACCAAGTTGATCTTAACTAACTCTTAAGTGTCTAAATATCCTAACATCACCCCTTAAGAAGAACTTGGGATAGGATTGAAGTATTTACAAAGGTGACATGATAGGAGAAGGAAGGAGGAATTAGAGTGTATCCCCCCTTAATGACAACCTCATGAACTCCTAATATAGATCAAAGTTTGGAAACATTTGTTTCTTGAGAGACTCTGTGAAAATGTCTGCAACTTGATCTTTTGTAGGGAAAAAGAGCACTTCAATAACTTTATCATGAATGAGCTTCTAGATGAAGTGCATGTGTATATCGATGTGTTTGCTACATTGATGTTGAACTAGGTATTTGACGAGCTTGATGGCACTTTGATTATCGTACCAAAGGGTGGTCATATGTTGCTGCTAGAATCAAAACTATGAAAGGATATATTGAGGCCATAAGGCTTCCTGACTTGTATCAACCACTACTTGGTACTATGCTTCTACTAAATAAAGAGAAATATTCTATTGTTTCTTACAGGCCCAAGTGATAGGTCATGAACCGAGGTTGAAAAACATAACTTGTAGTAGAATTTTGATCATCAAGGTTGTCAACCCAATCTAAATTAGTGATACCAACCAATAAAGGAGCCCCCCTGAGCTGTAATGTATCCCAAACTAAATTGTACCCCAGACATATCGAAGTATCATTTTAGCTTCTTTCCAATGGATTTCATGGGGTGTTTGCATATACTGGGAAAAAGACCAACATCAAAGGAAAGATCAGGATAGGTATGATTCAAGTATAAGAGGAAACCAACAAACTGGCAGTACAAAGTGGCATCAACTTCAGGTGAAGTACAGGTGCAACAAGTTTGAATCCATACTGGAAGGGAGAAAGGGTTAGTTTTGAATCTTGTAATGTCCCCCAGTCCAACTGAGGAATAAATTATAGTACAGAAAAACTCATAATTAAAAACCAATCCTGCTAACTAATTAATTTATTGTAGCTTCCAGCTACGAATTACAACCAGATTTAATTGTTGTCTATTTCCATTAATTAAATGCATCTACAAAATTTTAAAATAAACATGAAATGCAGTAAATAGCTTATTATAACAACATATAAAATCAATCTCATACACAAAGTTCATTCACAATAATTAAAACTCATAATGCAACCATAAACATACAAGACACTTATCTTTTTACAATAGTTGTGCAACCAACTGCTTGGAACGAATGTTCCACTTAATCATAAACTTTTTGTTCCAAATCTCAACAGCAAGTCACCCCGAGCTGAGGCTAGTAATCCAAAAAAGAGGGTGGGATCTCATTGTCCACTCACAACTCATAAATACCACAACCTACTAATATTCTCTTACAACTATCTTGATTTTCCACCATCTCTCTTCCTCTCGACCTGCCCAACCCAAGGAATGTACCCATTCACTGATCTTAGTCCCTCAGGTGTCCCATTCATTTATCAGGGTCTCTTTGGCACAGGTAACCAAAAATATCTCTGTTGGGAACTCAAGGGAACTTGTTGTCAGGAAAACTACCAACAAACAACAACAAACACTTGTTGTTATAGTGAAAATCATTCAATAGTTCACTCTTCAGGCCTAACAACCTGCCTCTTTAGTATTTAGCTCCAAAAACGCTACATCATGCTCTAAAATTATCCCTCCATGGATACTCCAACTCCAAGCTCTCTCTTTTTTCTCTCTACTTGTTGGTCATGCCCAAAAAATGTTTTTCTAAAATTGTTGTAGCTTCCCATATGAATTTCCTCTCTTTGGCTTGATTTCTTGACTGACACACTTCCCCAAACTGATTGTATTCATCCCCCATGATCCCAATAACTATGGGATGTGACTTCACATACTCACCCTCTTACATGCTTTCAATGATTGGCTTTGGGAACACTCAATCAAAAAATAGAGTTTCATACACAATGACAATAAAATTCAGGAATGTGGGTTGAATTAATAGACATGGGTAATTCCCCCCTTGGACCCTTTTTGGCCATTCTCTTAGAACCTCCCATCTCTTGTTCATTAATTCAACCAACATCTCTATCCATTTCTCCCCTTATCAGCTGGCATCACATTTTACTATTAAAATTCAAAAATACATTTTGCATATACATCCTTTGGTCGTAGCCACACATTATATCTACATTAAACATTAATTAAACTGGGGATTATAGTTGGGACATTACAAATATTCCATGTGAAATCGATGAAGAAGTTCACAAGCATACTTAGACTGATTATGAAAAATTCATTTCGTGGTTTGCAAAACTTGGAGGCCAAGGAAATAGTGCAAATAGCCTAAGTCGATCATTTCAAATTTCTTTTTAAGGATGGATTTCACATGGTTCAAAAGTTTAGGGTCACTACCAGTGAGGATACGATCATCAACACAAAGAAAAAGGATTATGAGATGGCTTCCCACTTTATTGGTATAGACATTGGGGTTAGAATGACATCTAAAAACGTCGGTGTCAAGAAGAAAGTTGTCCATTTTGGCATACAAAGCTTTAGGAGCTTGCTTAAGACCATAAAAATATTTCTTAAGGTGACAAACAAGGCTAGAGTTATTCTACACATAGCAAGGAGGTTGTTCCATGTATATGTTTTCTTTCAAATCCCCATGTAAGAAGGCATATTTAACATCCATATGATGGACCTCACATTTATGTGAGGATGCAAGGGATAGAAAAAGGTGGATGGAATTCATTTTGGATGCAGGGGCAAAGGTTTCATTATAATCAATGTCTTCAACTTGGGAGAATCCTTTGGAAACCAATCGAGCCTTGTGTCTTTTAAAACTTCCATCTAATGCATACTTAGTTATGTAGACCCATTTACATCTGACAAGTTTTATTCCTTTTGGAAGAGGTACAAGATCCTAAGTATCGTTCACCATTAAAGAGCGATACTCTTCATTCATTATTGTATCCCAATCTGGATGACTCGAAGCTTCTGCAAATGTCTCTGGATCACAAGTGTTTGAAACTTGATCCAAAAGAGAAGAGGCTCGCTAGAACTGTGAATGTGTTTGGCGTTGATATGAAGGATCACCAACAAGATCATAAACTGCTTCTCGTGTTGAACGGACCCATCAGAAAAGTTGTGGTGTTGGTGCAGGTTCATGTTCAATGAACTCATTCGAAGGAAGATGAGCAGGTAGAGGTGGATTTTCATCCTCACTGTCATTATCTGAAGAAGAATAAGAAACCAAAATAGGAACAAAATATGGCTCTTAGGCTTAAGAAGGAACAAACATCGAATTAGACTCGCAGGCCAAGATATTTTCATCAAATTTAACACATATTCTAATAATAATTTCATTAGAATGAGGTTGAATAAGTCTATAATCTTTGACATCTTCAGAATAACTAACGCAAATACACTTCTCACTTTTAGACTATGAAGCTTTGATTTTCTCATCAGGAATGTGAGCTCATGCTACACTGTCGAATATACAAAAGTGGCTCACATTTGGCTTAATTTTATTCTATGCTTCTTCTGGTGTTATATTTTTTAGAGCCTTTGTCAGAGTGTGATTTAATATGTAATTTGCATAGTTAATGACTTCCACCCAATAACTAAAACTTAATCCCTTAGATTAGATAATACACTTAGCCAATTATTTTAATGTGTGATTCTTTCTCTCAACATCACCATTTTATTGTGGTGTATATGGGATAGTGTGTTGCATTTGGATTCCTTATGCAATGCAACAACTTGTAAAATTGTTGTTCACATATTCGCCTCCAATATTTGTTCTTAACCTTTGAAGTTGATGTCTAGATTGTTTTTCTACAAGAGCCTTGTAGTCCAAAAAATTGTCAAACACTTCGATCTTATGTTTTAAGAAGTAAACCCAAGTGCATCTGGAAAAGTCATCAATGAAAGTTAAGAAATACTTGCACCCTAAAAAAGAAGAAGAAAGTGGACCACACAAGTCACTATGAAAAAGTTGCAAAGGGGCCAAGGCATGCCAAGAGGCACATTTGTCAAAACTCTCTTGATGATGTTTTTCGAGAACACAACTGACACAAACACCATATTTGCAAGAAACAAGAGTAAGATCACCATCTTTTGATTACATATTTGTTTTGATGAGCGATTGTTTAAAGGACCAAATCGATCATGCCAAAGTTTACTCAAGTCATCGCTATGAGCAACAAAAACTTATGGAAAAGATGATGACCCAAAGTTTTCAAACTTGTACAACCCGGTAATATCAACATCAATTCCAATTGTGAGAGCATCCTTATGATATTTTAGATCCTTCATTGCAACTTGATGAGGTGAAAAACATATGGTTTTACCTTCACCTAAATGCTTGATTTTATATACTTATATAAGGTTGCAGGAAAGACTTGGAACACATAATACATCATTGAAATGACCATTATATTTGTTGGATTACTGAGACGGGGGGTGAATAATTAATAGAGAAATCATAATCCTTTTTAAACCAAATAATCCAAGTGTTATATCAATGTAGAATTATTATCCAATAACTGCAGAGTAAATAAGCAATGAACAAATGAACAATCATACACATACGCAATACACCAGTGTTTTACGTGGAAACCCAAAGCGGGAGAAAACCACAGAATGTTTTTTTTTATATGTCTTGAAGAATTACATTCATTGGAAGCACCAACTTCCTTTGTTTTCCAGCTGCAACTGGAAGGAGGCTCCAACCCCCTAGTTTCTCAGGCTACAACCTGAGGGAAGCTCCAACTCCCCAATTCTCTGGCTACAACCAGGAGGAGGCTACAAGCCCCTATGTTCTCTGACTACAACCGAAAGGTGGCTACAACCACATGTCCTTGCCCCGTCCAACCACCCTGAAGTATAAGTAGAATGATGGAACCACTTTCACATTATAATTGTGATATATATCGTTGTAAACCTGTACCAATAAACCTGAACCATGCATCAACCTGTACCTCAACCTGTAATCAACATGTACTATAAACAAGTGCATCAACCATGCACCAACCTGTAATCAACTTGTACCATAAACAAGTGAAACCAACCATGTACCAAGTATGTACCAATTGTGTGTCAACTACTCATCAAAATGTACCAACATCATCAACTATACACCTCATGTATGCGCCAACTCATCAACTACTTGTCTCAACCATGTACCCAACATGTACCTTAACCAAAACCCCTCATCAATTTCATCATCCAAATATGATTTGTAACTCTGTAATAGACCTGTTGTATATGATCACATACATGCAAACCTTCCTTAACTTTAACAACAAGAGACTAGCTTTTTCATCAAACTTTTCTTTAGTATCACATGACTAGTTTTGGATTAGTCAACAACCCTAACTTGAAATGATCATAACTTTGTACCTGTAACAAATAAATATCTAAAACTGATAGACCATGTTTTTTAGTGTGTTTTATGCAATTCCTCCAGGTGTCACTACTTGTAACCTCTCAAAAAATGAGTTATAGCAAAAATGGCATACCTTGCGGAATTTTGGCTTATTCTAGAGAGAGACCTTGTAGAGAGTGCCCCGCACGGATTATTTGTTGAATTGATATGAAACTATTAAAAAACATACTAAATACTGTAATATAACCAAAAAAAATGGTCTTACTGAATTTGGATCTGTTATGAATAAGTTATGATGTTTTTACCCGAAACACCTGTTTTAGACTAGTTTCATGACTAGCCACAAACCCTATTTTCCACAGAGTGTAACTCCCAAAATATAACGACCCACAAGATGAATTTTTTACCAAAGATACTTGGATATGTTTCCTCAATGGTATACCAATTTCACAGTCTGAATCATTCTAGAAAAAAAAATTATTGCGAAAACGGTGAGATGACTTGTAAATAACCTACCTTAGAAAACATCATCAAAAGAATTTTTCCTTCCTTCCTTGCATTTTGGCCTTCTTTTCTTCACCTTCCCTCAGAAATTTGGCTTATATATCCTCTGGTTACCTCAGACACCTATAGATATTCAATATGCTCAAGTGTGATCCAAAATTAGAAATCCTTGCCTCTTATTTATACTCTCCAAGTAGCTTCCTTAAAAACATCTTCTAGGTCACTTTGCCCACTTTCCTTATTTTAGGGTTAACCCACTTCTAATTTCTCCATTAAATTTATTATTTAAATAATTTATTTTGTATTCACTTTGAATTATAATACATTCATCACTTCACTTTATTACTTACCTTCTAAAATATCCTAAACCACTTTGACTACTTTGACCTTTTGGGGCTTCTAGATGACATATGAAGGTCCTCCAACTTTGTAAGCCCATAACTCTCAAACCGTGAGGAGTTATGTGGCGTTCCACATACCACCAGAAATGGAATGACATGTATTATCCATAAAGAATAGTATTACCTTCAAATATATCAAAACGCATACCATTATCCATCAAACAAACTTCGGTCCATTACCCAAACCTGGGTTCTCCAACTTTTTATGGCCATAACTCTCTAACCGTGAGGAGTTATGTGACGTTCCACATACCACCAGAAATGGAATGAAAAGAACTATCTATATAGGATAGTTTCACTGACCTTCATCTCATTATTCCACAAATAAGCATGGGTTCTCTAACCATACTTCTAGGATAACTCAATCCACAAAGCGTCTTCTCGTGAGGGATTTCACCATAAGGGGACCACTTTGGAGTTCATCATTTGTGCTATCGAAATTTATTCAAGGGTTGACATCAATGAAAACCAACCTTAATCAACAATCTCCCCCTTTGGCATTGATGGCAACGCTTTGATGAAAAACTGAAATTATGCCATGCAATACTGAAGTCATATCACTCATGCTCCCCCTGAAAACATGCATTTGTCATCTACATCTCTGTGACCATTTCTCCCCCTGGAACCATGCCTATTTCCTCTTCATATGATGAATCTCTCCCCCTTTGTCATCAATGTCAAAGGTATCTTTCCATCTGGGGTTTCTCCCCCTAACTGAATTGTCCTCTTTATGGTGCTTCTTCGTGTACATCTAAGACATACAAGATAATTATTCAAAAGCATTCATTTTGGAGTAGAAATAAATCTGAGTCTCTGGCAAAGATACTCAAAGGCTTCCCATGGAAGTGGTTTTGTAAATATGTCTACCACTTGTTCTTTTGTGCCCACATACTCAACTATGATGTTATTTTCTGCAACCTACTCCCGTAGAAAGTGATACTTGAATGGAATGTGCTTCATATTGGAGTGCATCACCGTGTTCTTTGAGATACTGATGGCGCTTATATTATCACAATATATTGGAATGGGCTCATCATACTCAACCTGTATATTTGTCATAGTTTGTTTCATCCAAAGAACTTGTGTACAACATGATGTTGCTGCAATATACTCTGCCTTGGTTGTAGATAAAGATATTGATAATTGTTTCTTGCTTATCCATGATACTAAACACTCACCCAAGTAGAACGTTGCTCCATTAGTGCTTCGTCGGTCATTAATACAACCGGCCCAATCTGCATCTATGTAGGCAATAAGTGATAGATCATTTCCTTTTGGATACCATAATCCAAACTCTTCTGTTCTTTTGAGATATCTGAAAAATCCTCTTCACTGCTAATACATGTGATTCCTTTGGTGCTGCTTGAAATTGTTCCACTTGTCCAACTGTCTGCATTACATCTAGTCTAGATGTTGTCACATATAGTAGGATACCAATCATTGACCTGCATTGCCTCTGATCTGTAGACTTTGAATCATCATCTTTGCTCAACTTGCAATTGGTTTGCATGGAAGTGATAACTGGTTTGCAATCTTCCATTCTAAACCTCTTTATCATTTATCTGATATACTTGGTTTGAGAAATAAAAATTCCTTGGTTTCTTTGATGTATCTGAAGTCCTGGAAAGAAGGATAGTTCTCCAAGTAATGACATTTCAAATTCATTCTACATATCCTCTGCAAATTTCTGTCTTAACTTATCATCATCACTACCAAAAATAATATCATCAACATAAACTTCAATTAATATAATATTACCTTGACTTACCTTGATGTAGATGTTGTTGTCTGCACTTTCTTTTCTGAACCCTACCTGTTGTAGATATCTATCCAGTCTAGAGTACCATGCTCCAGGAGCCTATTTTAGACCATAGAAGGCCTTCTTTAATTTTCACACATAGTCTACATTCTCTGACAACTGAAATCCTTTTGGTTGTTCAATGTAGACTTATTCTTCAAGTTCCCCATTCAGAAAAGCTGATTTTACGTCCATCTGATACACTTTAATATTTTTGGAGCATGCATAAGCTAAAAGAAAATGGATTTCTTCCATTCTCGCAACTGGGGAAAATGTATCTTCAAAGTCAATTCCTTCAATTTGTGCATATCATTTACATACCAATCTAGCTTTGTTCATTGTAACATGTCCATCTTCATTCATTTTATTCCTGAAAATTCATTTTGTGCCTATCGCATTCTTATTCTTTGGTCTTGGAACCAATTCCCAAGTGTCATTTTTCTCTATTTGTTTCAATTCTTCATCCATGGCCTTATTCCAAAATTC
Organism: Picea mariana; assembly: GCA_032191745.1. NCBI lineage: Eukaryota > Viridiplantae > Streptophyta > Pinopsida > Pinales > Pinaceae > Picea > Picea mariana. The sequence continues at coordinate 111,225 of JASDQU010736711.1, read as the reverse complement.
ATCCTTGCTGGCTTCTTCAAAACAGTTTGGTTCAATTTTAGATAAGAGTGTTAGATGTGTTTGTTCTCGTGAATGGATTCTTCTTCTAGTCTCAACTCATGCATCTTTGTTTCTGATAATTTGATCAAAAGGATGATTCTTCTGTACTCGTCTGCTAGGTGTCTTTGGAGACACTTGCTGAACTTTCTCTTATGCATCTGTCAGATTCTCTTCATTTTCCTCTTCTACTTCTTTTTCATCTTCTACTTCCTTTTCTAAAGGTTGTTCCATTGATTCATTTCCTTCTTCTTTTGATTATGGTCTTCTTGTTTCATCAATTGTTACGTTGATGCTTTCCACAACTTTGTTCAATCTCAGATTGTAACACTTGTATTCTTTCCTTGTACTTGAGTAACCAACAAGAACTTCTTTGTCCACACGAGAGTCAAACTTTCCCATTTTTCCATCTTCTCTTTTGATGTAGCATTTGTTTCCAAAAACTCTGAAGTGTTTCACATTTGCTAGTCTTCCTTTCCATAGCTCGTAGGGAGTTTTGTCAGTGTTTTTTGTGAGCATTACTTTGTTTTGAATGTGAACTATTGTATGCACTGCCTGTGTCCAAAATATATCTATCAATTTGGAATCCATTAGCATTGTTCGAGCCATTTCCTATACTGTCTTGTTCTTTCTTTCAACAACTCCATTCTTTTGAGGTGTCCTAGCAATGAAGAATTTCATTTTTATTCCATGATTGTTGCAGTATTTCATAATTTTTTTTGAAGTGAACTCTCCTCCATTATTAGATCTCAAGCATTTGATTTTTAAATCCATTTCATTTTCAACCATTTCCTTGTAGATCTTAAAGTTTTCAAAATCTTTTGACTTATTCTTGAGAAAGCAAATTGCAGTCATTCTTGTATAGTCATCAAATAATAACATAAAGTATTTCTCACCTTTTAAACCCTTTGTTGTAGTTGTTCTAACTAGATCAGTGTGCACAATTTCCAGTGGTCTTGTCGTTGAATATTCCTTTGATTTGAACCTGGTCTTTGTTTTCTTTCCTTGTTGACAGTGCTTGCATAAAGTGTTGGTTGGTCTCGTGATCTGGGGCATTTCTTTGACTGCTTCTCTTTTGTTGACTTTGAAAAGGTTATCAAAATGTGTGTGACCCATTCTTTTGTGCCATAGCCAAATTTCATCTTCTTTTCCTGGACAACACTTTTCATTTCCATTTTCACTTAACACATATATGTTGCTTGAAGTTCTTGAAACTGTAGCAATCAATTTTCCTGAACCTTCTTTTCTTATCTCGCACTTGTGTGAATCGAAAGTAACTTTATGACCTTGGTCACACATTTGACTCACACTTAGAAGATTATGTTTCATATCTTCTACTAGTAGAACATTTTATGCCTTTGTATTCTTGTTCCCAATTATGACTATGAATTTTCCAATGATGTTAGTTGAATCATCATTTTTGAAGGAGACTAGTCCATCTCTTTCCTTTATTAATGTAAGAAACATGTCTCTGTCACCTGTCATGTGTTTTGAATAGCCATTGTCAACATACCAACCATGTTTCTTCTGCTTAGCTTCTAGAGCGAGTGTGCATTCTTCATTGCTATATTGATTCTACTTTCTTATCCATGTCCTTTTCTAAGGTTCATGTCTGTGACTATTGTAAATTATGTTGTGGTTCTCTAAGAGGGACTGACATTCTGCAATCGTTGGCCATGTGTCCAAAGTTGTTACATTTGTAACATTCTAATTTAGTGCTCAAAGATTCAAACATGTTGTAATTTCTTCTTTGTGTTTCACTAGGCCTTCTTGGATAACCCTTTTGCGTATGAATTTCAAAATTGTTTATGTTCTTATTGTTAGCTCTGCAATTCACATCTTTATGTCCAAAATTATTACATGCATAACATAAACCAGAAAATATAGTTTGATACCTGGGAGTTGAATATCTTTTGAAAGGAGGTGCTCTTATGAATCTTTGTTCTTCTTGAGGCCTATCTGTCTGTTGTTGATTCTAAAATCTGAATCTTCTCGGTGGAGGTGTGTCTTTGTAATCTTCCTCGTATATCTTTCTGTCCCCTTTGATTGTTTCTGCATAGCTTTTTGGATATGTTTCTTGCTCTGTTGTTTTGGATCTTGATCTCATTTCTTTCTGATTGTATCCAAGTCCGGACTTGTCAAGATGAGATTTTTGACTGTTGATAATGTCATCCAAAACTTTTGAGCTATTCTGCATATTTTTATTTTGAATATCCTTTCTTAATGTGGCAATCTTTACTTCCAAATTTCCAATGATCATGTCATTTTATTCTAGTTGTTCTTTGAGTGATTCTTGAATTATTTTATCTTCTTCTATTTGAACCTTCAAATTTGTGATCATTTGTTCCAGTTCTTGAGTGTCTTCTTTCTTGTCTAGTTCTACTTGTGGTTTCTTGTTTTTCTTCTTTTATCTTCTGATAACTTCTATGGCACACATTAGTTCTTCTCAGTATTCAACTTATGCCTCTTCAATTTATTCTTCGACTTCTTCATATTCTTCTTCGGAGTCTTCTTTATCAGATTATTCTACTTCCATGAATAGAACTCTTGATGTCTCACTGTCACTGACTTCATCTTCATTTGATGATGAGATGTCTTCTTTGGTGCATAAGCTTTTCTTGAAAATTTTCTTTGTAGTTATTTTTCCTTTATATATTTGTTTGCCTTTTGAATAACCTTCATCATTTCTCTTTTTCTTATGAGGACATTTGTTAGAAAAATGACCAATACCATCACAATTAAAACAAATTAAAGGAAGCTTACCTCTATACCTACCATTGATTCCTTTGTTCAATCTTTTGACGAAGTTGGTCACTTCTTCATCATCTTTCGAGACATCACTATTGCTGCTATGTTCTTCTTGTTGCTTTTCCTTTTTCTTTGATCTTTTGGACGCTTTAAAAGCTGCTTCTTTTACATCTAGATTTTCTTATTCAGTTCTCATTTCATATGTTGTGAAGATTCCATGCAGTTTGTCCATTCTTATTGAGTTTAGATCTGATCTTTCTTCTAGTGTTGATATCTTAGGGTCAAATCTCATAGGAAGAGGTCTTATTACCTTTTGAGCAATTACGGATTCTTCAATTTCTTCTCCCAGTCCTATGATTGCATTCATTGTTTCATCAAATTGTAAGAAGTAGACTGCAATATTCTCATCTTCCTTCATCTTTAGTTGTTCGAACTGACCTTTGTAATTTTGAAGCTTTGTTTCTTTGACTTTTGAATCTCCTTCATAAATATTTCGAAGCTTGTCCCAAATTTCTTTAGCGGATTTACAATGTACAACTTTGGTAAATACCGTTTCACTGAGACCATTCAGAAGTGAATTTATGGATTTGGAATTATTCTGATCGATTTTCACTGCTTTGTCATTTTTGGTGGAACTGTTGGTGTTGTGTATCCATCTACAATTGATTGCCAAATTTCAAATCCCTCTGTCTGTATATATGTCTTTATCCTTATGCTCCAAAAAGCATATTTTTTTCCATCAAAATGTGGTATTCCATTTTTATACAAGTTGTTGCTCTCCATGATCTACCTTTTAGTGGTTAAACTGATTTCTGAAGGAACCTTCTCTGATACCAATTGTTGGATTACTGAGAGGGGGGGTCAATTAGTAATAGAGCAATCACAATCCTTTTTAAACCAAATAATCCAAGTGTTATATCAATGTATAATTATCATCCAATAATGAGCAATGAACAAATTAAAAATCATACACATACATAATACACTAGTGTTTTACGTGGAAACCCAAAGCGGAAGAAAACCACAGAATTTTTTTTCTTATATGTCTTGAAGAATTACATTCATTGGAAGCACCAACCTCCTTTGTTTCCTAGCTGCAACTGGAAGGAGGCTCCAACCCCCTAGTTTCTCAGGCTACAACCTGAGGGAAGCTCCAACTCCTCAATTCTCTAGCTACAACCAGAAGGAGGCTACAACCCCCTATGTTCTCCGACTACAACCAGAAGGTGGCTACAACCACCTGTCCTTGCCCCGTCCAACCTCCCTGAAGTGGAACTAGATTGATGGAACCACTGTCACACTATCACTGTGATATATATCGCTGTAAACATGTACTAATAAACCTGAACCATGCATTAACCTGTACCTCAACTTGTAATCGACCTGTACTATAAACAAGTGCATCAACCATGCACCAACCTGTACCAAACAACATGTAATCAACCTGTACCATAAACAAGTGCAACCAACCATGTACCAAGTATGTATCAATCCTGTGTCAACTACTCATCAACTATGAATCATCAATATGTACCAACATCATCAACTATACACCTCATGTATGTGCCAACTCATCAACTANCATAAAAATATGATTTGTAACTCTGTAATAGACCTAGTGTATATGATCACATACCTACAAACCTTCCTTAACTTTAACAACACGAGACTAGCATTTTCATCAAAGTTTTCTTTAGTCTCGCACGACTAGTTTTGTATTAGTCAACAACCCTAACTTGAAATAATCATAACTTTATACTTGTACTAAATAAAGATATGAAATTGATACACAATGTTTTGTAGTGTGTTTTATGCAATTCATCTAGGTGTCGGTACTTGTAACCTCTCATAAAGGGAGTTATAGCCAAAATGGCATACCTTGTTGAATTATGGCTTATTCTAGAGAGTGACCTTGTAGAGCGTGCCCCGCACGGAATATTTGTTGAATCTATCTGAAACTGATACACGGCATACTAAAGACTGTACTCTAACCAAAAAATATGGTCTTACTGAATTTTAATCCGTTATGAATAATTTATGATGTTTTTACCTGAAACACTTGTTTTAGACTAGTTTCGGGACTAGCCACAAACCCTATTTTCCACAGAGTGTAACTCCAAACAAACAACGACCCAAAAGATGAATTTTTTACCACAGATACTTGGATATGTTTTCTCAATGGAATAGAAATTTCATGGTCTGAATCATTCTAGAAAAAAATTATTACGAAAATGGTGAGATGGCCTGTAAATAACATACCTTAGAAAGCAACATCAAAAGAAGTTATCCTTCCTTTCATTCTGACCTTCTTTTCTTCACCTTCCCTCAGAAATTTGGCTTAGATATGCTCCAGTTACCTCGGACACCTATAGATATTCAATATTCTCAAGTGTGATCCAAAATGAGAGAGCCTTGCCTCTTATTTATACTCTCCAAGTAGCTTCCTTAAAAACATCTTCTAGGACACTTTGCTCACATTCCTTATTTTAGAGTTAACCCACTTCTAATTTCTCCATTAAATTTATTATTTAAATAATTTATTTTTCATTCACTTTGAATTATAGTACACTCATCACTTCACTTTATTATTTACCTTCTAAAATCTCTTAAACCACTTTGACTACTTTGACCTTTTGGGGCTTCTAGATGACATATGAGGGTCCTCCAACTTCGTAAGGCCATAACTCTCAAACCGTGAGGAGTTATGTGACATTTCATATACCACCAGAAATGGAATGGCATGTACTATCCATATATAATAGTATTACCTACAAATATATCAAAACTCATACCATTATCCATCAAACAAACTTGGGTCCATTACCCAAACCTAGTTTCTCCAACTTCTTATGGCCATAACTCTCTAACCGTGAGAAGTTATGTGATGTTCCACATACCACCAGAAATGGAATGACAAGAAATATCCATCTAGGATAGTTTCACTGACAAATTAACTAACCTTCATCTCATTATTCCATAAATAAGCATGGGTTATCTAACCATACTTATAGGATAACTCAATCTGCAAAGCGTCTTCCCGTGCGGGATTTCACCATAAGGGGACCACTTTGGAGTTCATCATTTGTGCTATCGGGCTTTCTTCAAGGGTTGACATCAATGAAAACCAACCCTAATCAACAATATTTCTGAACTATTATAGACCCTACAACACTAAGAGATCTATCATCACCAACAAATAGTTTATTGGTGTTACATTCATTTAGAGAAGAAAATATGGCTTTATCCTTAACCATATGATAAGATGCTCGAGAATCAATAAGACACTCATCAAAAGAATAAGTAGAAGTTGCATTGAAAGTGAAACCAAAATTAGCAAAAAGTGCATGTCCATGAGAAGAAGAAGAAAATGAAGAATAAGTATTGATGTTGTGCTTCTTCATCATTTCTTCTAAAGATTCCATCTTCTTAAGACATATGATTCCACATGACCATATTTTCCACAACAGTTTCAATGTATGTCACCATTCTTCTTATTTTTAGATTTTTCTCATTTTTCACCATTAGGAGTGGAAGTTGGTTGAGAGGGTTTGGGACCCTTGTTTTGCTTGTTGTTGTGGAGAGGATATTGCTTATTGGCATTATTGGATTTATCTTTATGTTGGACCACTAAGACTTTGTTGGGTGTACCTGTAGTGCTAATCAATCCAAGTTGCAGAAGATTATCTTGCTCACGAATCAAAGCATCATAAAATGACTCAAGAGAGGGTTTTTTATAGGCACCCCCTAGAGCTTCTTTGGTGGCATAAAAGGCAAATACAAAAATAGAATATGCACTACCAAGATTATCAAGAATAATGTATATGCATCGATCTTACGAGAGATTTATTTTTCATTCTATACATAAGATTCTAAGTGTTTTGAACTTAGACAAGCAATTTTCAATGCAAGGAAAATCATTTGGACTTAAGTTCATTAACTAACTCTCCAACTGGTGGGATCGAATAATATTTTGTTTACTAAACACAATTTCAAGCTTTTCCCAAGCATCATCAGGGTCATCAATTCCTTGAAGTTGAAATCTTAAATCATTAGAGATGGACATTTTGATCAGTCCACGTTTTTCATCATTCTTATTTCCCATTTGAATTTATTTTCATCATCAATGGGTTATAGTTCTTTCCCCAAGGCAATCTGGTACAATTTTTTACTTCTTAACACATCCTCTATATGATATTTACATGAGAAGTAGTTGGTAATGGTAAGAAAAAGATCGCTAGGAGATGTCATATTAAAATATGCATAAAAATATGAAACTGATGGTCTGGATGGAAAGATCTCGAAAAAATGGATTGTTTAAAAAAAAAACATTGAAAACGGACTCCAGATGTGGAGGTTATGCCCTTTTGAAAAAAGACATAAACGGTAACCAAAGAGCCACATGGAAAGTAGAAGTTGGTCCACATGGCAATGTTCCTCCTAGCTATGCCTATAAGCTCACTTTTAATAAGTTATTTATGAAGTGATCAATTTTTATAGAATAAACGAGAATCACTTTTACAATGAAGTTACTTTGTAAATGAAAGTTGCATGCAAAATAACTTAAAATAAAATATTAAAGTAATTTGATAGTGATTCATTTTTATAACCATTACAATGGATGCATGAACTTTTAAAAAAAAAGTAATTAAAAAGAGACTTCAACTCAAGACCTCTTACTTAATAAAGCAACTTTTAATCGAGTGAGCTATTGCAAAAAACATTATATTGTTAAGAAGGAGGATTATTGTTGTTGTTGTTGATGATGATGATGAATACGGCCTTGGAGAGCATATGGCTCATAAAAAAAATATTTTCACATAAGAAAAAAAATTTACTTCTCGATGACAACAAGGGTTAGATCTCAGTTAGTTTACCCGAAAAATTCAAATTTTCCATATGTTTTTTATTTACCGAGATCACATAGAGCACATGACAAAGAGCATACATATACATGAAAAACTTTTCCAATTTTTTATTTTTTTTTCTGATTTGTCGAGATCGCACATAGCGTGGGGAAAAGAGTATATGCAGATCAAAGAGAGTAGCAACATAGAAATAAAAAATAGAAAACCAAAATATTATCTCTACAAAAATTTAAAAGAGCGTATTCAAGCTTTATACCTCTAGATCTAACTGAAATGGTTGTATCTTGGGAAAATGGAAACATTTTCAAGTGAAACAAAAGATGTTCCTAACTTAAACATGTGCTCCAAACGCAATGAAATGATCATCTCATCCCATAAATGTATGAAAATGGAAGAAAACATAGATGTGGCAACATGAATTCAAAATCTCGATCTACAATGGGAGAAGATGTACAAATGCGCTCTGATGCCATGTTCATCAACACATATATTCCAAAAGAGGACAACACCTTCAGTAACCACTCACACAACCAGATCAAAGATCAACACATTGATGTTTTGATGTGGTAAAACCCCTACGGGGAAACATCCACGGCCCTAGCCAATGTGGCCACTTAGAGAAATTTATTAATGTAAAAGAAAAATATTACAGAGAGATTTACAAGAGAGTTTATCACAATCGATCATCGAAAAATGACCATCCATGCTCTTTAAATAGATATCATGGACCAATCAGGTGTTAAGCCATGTATCAATGTAACCATTAAGACCAAGAAGAATATAATCCATGAGATCACTCTATATCAGGAACATATCATGACCATTGGATTATCTAACTACAAATGCATACTAAGAAAAACACACTAACAAACACAGTTTTATCTAACAACACATTAGACCAAATTGATCTTAACTAACTCATAAATGTTTAAATATCTTAATATTCTTAAGTTAAAACTATTTATTGTTCTTAATTAATGATAAATAATTATTTAATTAAAATTATTTGTTGTTTTTAATCACTAGTTTCCATACTCTAATTTAACAAATTGTGATGTTTTAGGTTATTTCATAATACTACCCAACCCATTTTGTATAAAGAAAACATTTCTTTGGAGCTCATATTTATTGCTTTAAATACTCATGACAAACAATTTAAAAACAAAGCTAAGTAATCTTGTACTTGGATTTGTAATTATAAAGCATGTATCCAAACCATCCTTTTACAGAAAATATGAATCAGAAAGGTTTTCAAGTAGATAACCATTTTTTAATGAACTATGTGAAAGTTATAACAATTATTTGCAATATTAATGCATTAATATTAGGGGTCTATGATTTCAAGATTCTTTTGTGATGGACAACTTTAGATATTCCACTATAGTTCCTATGCATATATGTAGATGTTTGTATTGGAAAATTATAGATATTATATGATGCGAGCATGTATTGTATTTTGAAGTGAGTTTGAAACACCCACTAACTATGACAATTGTGGTTAATTTATTTTTAATACAAAATATTTATAAATTTATTTTATTTTAAGTTTTTATGTATATATATGTAGATGTTTGTATTGGAAAATTATATGATGCGAGCATGTATTTTGAAGTGAGTTTGAAACACCCATTAACTATGACAATTGTGTATTAATTTATTTTTAATATAAAATATTTATAAATTTATTTTATTTTAAGTTTTTATGCATATATGTAAATGTTTGTAATGGAAAATTATATGATACGAGCATGTATTTTGAAGTGAGTTTGAAACACCCACTAACTATGACAATTGTGATTAATTTATTTTTAATATAAAATATTTATAAATTTATTTTATTTTAAGTTTTTACTAAAATTTAATTTTATAAAGGCCAATTTGTTATGTAATTGTGTTCTCTCAGTCTTCAAGGCCTTTACCTTAGCATTGAAGAAGTGATTTTGTGTAAATGCAATTTCAAATTTCTTGTTCATCACAATTGTGTTTGTTTTTTTTTT
>JASDQU010736711.1:69036-85988 GCA_032191745.1 Picea mariana | reverse complement strand
AGTTTCAATAGTGAGAACAATGGTTACCAGAGGGGGAGGGAGTGGGACTCCCTCCTACAAGAAGGTGGTGGTGGACAGAGGGAAAAGTCCACGCGGCGTAGGGTTTAAGGAATCTTTGACATGGACCTTGGGATTAGGGCCAGAGCACCATAAAGAGGGCAATCAGGGAAAAAATAACAAGTGGGAGAGGAGTGTTACATATTATTTTGTTTATATTAGTGATCCACTGACAACATGTGTTCATGTTCCCAAAAAAAGCCTTTCTCCATGAGGAAAGTGACTGGATTCCTTTTCCAAAAAACCCTATTAAGGAATGTCGTCGTAGGATGCATCATAAGCAGGGTGCAACAATGATTGATCATCGCACTCTGCCCTAAAAATGGTTTGTGATGTCTCCGCAGGTTGCTCTATAGCTGGGGTGAGACGATGCCAAAAGGCTAAGAAAAGGTCAACCTTCAAGAAATTTCTAGAAGGGAATCTTCTAGAAGGTGAGGTGGAATCCATATGGTTGGGATCCTACTCACTTCTCTGATTTGGTGGGATCATTCTAATCTCTTCAACCATCTCTCTTTCCCCTATATAAAGAGGGATTTCTCATGGAAAAGGCTAAGGTTAATGAAGGTTAATGAAGGTTAATTAAGGTTAATGAAGGTTGAATTGGCTGAGACTGTATGGAGAATTCTGCATTGGGTCATTCTTGAGAGCTTCATTTCAGTTCACCAAGCCATTGTGGATCTTCTTCATTCAAGTTTGGAGCAGGTGTGTGTGTTGAAGAAAAGGGTCATCGGAAGGGGACCTTGCAACATCAAGGCTTTGGTTGTAATCTCCACTTTCATTATTTATAATACAGTGATATGTTTCTTTCCCATAAAACTCATCTCGCTTTATTGTATGATTCCTTGATCACATACATAGGTTCTCTTTGAGTATGCTATATTTCTTTCAATTTGGTTGGCTTTTGTTCTCTTGAAGATCAAATATCACAGGAGCACTGGAGTGGAGCTAGGACGACGACGACAAGAAGAAGTGATATTTAAATGGTATGTTTCCTATCTATCGTTTGATAGTAAACTCAATGATTAGGGCTTAGGGAAAGCGTCATGTCATGTTCTGTTTTGTTCTAGATCTAGGTGGATATAGGGAGATCTGTTTATGTATGCATTTACCGATAAGTTCCATAAAAAAATTGGCGACCATACTGGGGATACGACCTCCTTTTGATTTTTTTGCTTCCCATTTTCTTTATCCTACCTTCTTCTGATAATTTTCATTCTCTGAGTCTGTGGGTGATCCATTTAGACTCCCTGTGTTTAGAAGTTCTTTTGGATTTTTTGTCTTTCTCCCAAATTTTCAAAATTTACAGAGATCGTCGCACTGTACTTTACTGACAGCCTGCAACGACCCTTTCTCATCGCCCTCTTCTTAGCCAATCCAATGCGAAGACATCACACTTTGCTCTACCAATGGCCTGCGATGACCCTTTCTCGTCACACTATGTCTTATGCCCAACCTGTGACGACTCCTGTAGGTTTTGATGGAGTGAGTCATTCTTCCTTTCACCACCCAGATTTGTCTTGAAATCCTGGGGTGAAATTCCTATGCCCATGATTGATTGATTCTTGAGTTTGGAGCTTGCTTGTGGTTGGTTTTTAGTGATTGAAAGTCTTTCTTTGCTTTTTGCAAGTTTTTGCTCATACTCATTGTCACAAGGATATAATCTCAGATCTTCATCTGAGTGCTTGTTTGAAAAAGGGTATTTGGTTTGTCTTGAATTTTGGATTCATTTTATTTCTCAGATTCTTTGTTGATTAAGAAACTTTTCTTGCTTTCTTATGTCAAGAGTTTTTCTTGTCTTTTTCATTTTTTTTACATTGTGAATTTGATTTGGGAATGGTGTTGTGAGTGTTTTGATTTTCTGGGATTGCATTTTCCTTTCATTATCACATCTCTGATTTTATCTTAGAAAGGAAGAATTGAATTCACTTATTATTTTTAGCAATCGCTTATAAAAAAAAAATTACATTCGAAATGTAAGAAGAAATTGGAAAATTTGTAGTTCATGATTATTTGGACTTGTGTTCATTCAGAATTAAGGAATTGCAATTAGTAGCTTGATGTACTTCAAAAGAAAAATACCTTCTCCCTACTATAACTAGAGTTCATTGAATTGGAAATTGCACATTCATCTCTTTTTTCATTTTATTGGGTCAAGGTCATAACATCAACAGTTTCATTTCCATCTCCTTTTTTGAGTAAGCGACAGCCTCTAAAATACATCGTAAATCTAAAATTTAATTAGTAACTTTATTTTTTAGGGATCTTTTACACCAACATTAGCTAGGATAGCTCTTTGGAATAGGTTGTGAGGTACACTCTCCAAAGTATCAAAACACACAATAGTATCTTGTGATAGGGAAAAGTTCAAATCCAATTGCTACATTTTGTCCTGGGAAGCCCTTCTCACACAAGGGTCAAACCTGAGGTTGCATTAAGACTAGAAGAGTTACTCACCCTGCTTTCTTGGTCTTGGTGTAGAGATTGCGCGTATTATGGGGGTCTCTTGAAGGTATACCCATAATGATGAGTGGAAGCCTTTCAAGTTGATTTTGGGCTAGATACCCTGCCCTTGCCCGTGGATCGGACTGTCGATTGTTTCCCCAGGCATCACTATTGTAGTTGGTAGCCTTAGTAGTCTATCTCTTTAAGGTATTTACACGAGGTGATTGTGGAGGGGCAAGTCTTCACGGTACCTAGAATCGACGTTGGTCGAACTCACTCGGGCTCCTTGGAGGGTATACCCATAATTATGTGTGGGAGCTTGCATAGGGTGTAAGTCCATTAAGCATATTGTCAACATAACATTTCCACCCGCTTATCCCAGCCCCTTCTTGTCTTGATATCGCGACGTTGGATTTCATCACCAACTAGTGACTTCGAAATAAGAAGGTTTGTTTGCTTGGTTTGATTCTTAGATTTTATTAGTGAGTGTTGTTTGTTTCCTCTAGTTGGCCATAGATTTTTTATGTTCTTTACTCGGTTCAGCCAACATCGGCCTTCGTCGTTCACATAAGATGCAAGGGTTTCCCCCGAAAGATCCGGAAGGCTACCAACCTTTGCTTCCTAATTCACCAAAAGTCTCTTCGGAGATATTAGTCGATCACGAAGTTTCTTTAGAAGTTGGAAGCACACAGTCTTTGGAAGAATTTCAAATTGTTTCGGACTCCTTAGAGGCTTTCTGCCTCCCTATCAATCTGGCATTGAGTGTTGTATAGAATCCATGTATGCTTTGAATGAACTCATCAAGAGAAATTGTTGTTGATGAAAATTTTTAAATACCTATTGGACCTAACGTGGGATCTAGAGTAGAGGATCCACATTTTCACAATGAATCTTTTAGGACCCCGACTCACACTATCGAAACTTCTAATCCTAGTTCCATCCCTCTAACAGTATGTGATCTGTATGGTAACCTAGGAGCGAGTCTCGATCAACCTATGGTATCACAAGTGCCTAAAGAATTTGTCACCTATACGGTACCTTTGGACCATTTCACTGGTACTACCAGTAGTGTCACCACCATTTCGGACCAAATTTTGATTGGTTCTCACTTGATCCCTACTCTTGAAATGGCCCATTCTACTATGGTCCCACAAGCTACCACAATTCCCACTAGAAATGTGATTATCTCCCAAGCTCTGATTGGGACACCACTTCCGTCTAGACAAAATCCATCAGTTCCCCCTGGGTATAGAGCGTTGAATACTTCTGTTGCTATCCCTACCCAGGTTCCATCCAGACATTTTGTTCCTCCTGGGTATAATGTTGTTGTCGGCTTTGTTCCTACACCTACCCAGGTTCTCTCCAGAGGGATTTATGTTCCTCCTCCACCTTTGCTTGGAGGATCTGGCCCTAGTGGATCCAATCCAGTTGGAGGCACCAGTCATTCGTTCACTTCTGGTTACCAGATTCCTGTTGGAGGTCAACCTCAAGCTAGGGGGCAACCTCAATTTGGGAGTCAAACTCAAATTGGGGCACAACCTCAACTTGGGGGGCAACCTCAGGTTGGAGTCCATAATCCACTATATGGACAGAATGTACCTGCGGTACAATCTTTACCCTGGAATCTTCCTTTCCAACGAAATCCACAATCGTCTGGGGGGGAACATCCTCAAGTTAACTCTTTTGTACCCCCTATGTTAATCCAACCGTATCCAGGTTCCTTGAATCCCACGTGGGGTCAAGGTGGGAAAGGTGCAAAGGCATTGGCGTCTAACGCATTCCCTTCAAAAAATAAGGGAACACCTGTGAATCTTGAACACGATAGAGTTTAGATGGATTTGCAGGGAGGTGAATGTGCTAGCGGACAGGCTAGACAACGAAGGGGTAAACGAGGAGGGACATGAGCTGGACTAGGTTTCATCTAGAATCCCAAGGGGGAAACTCAGATCAGACTGCATCCACTTGGAAGAATGAGATCACAGTGGCAACTTCAGAGACGAGGGTCATATCGAGGATGACGTGGGGCTCCTTGACCCGACGTGGAACCTAGGAAGCATATGATAGTCACAACACCTGTCCCCCAGTTATCATGTGGGAACACGACAATAAGCAAGTGGGAAGACGGAAGGAAGTACTAAACAACAGCAAGTTTAGAGGTGATAGTAAGGGAGAGAGGCCAAGTAGAAGGACAAAATTTCATGATGCGTTAAGGGGTGTGGAGATGGTCATAACCAAGGGAGGATCATCGGCCCCCGGGAAAAGTACGGGACCAAGAGCGTCTGGATATAGCGCAAGAAGGTACAAAAGAAAGGACCGGGGAAGAGATCATAGCATAATGGCATGCCCGACATTACCAGCCAATAAAGAAGGTTGAGCTCACCACCTCGGGATAAAATTAGTAGGAGATACAGGCCCTCAAAAGAGGGAACATTATAATAAGAAGATTTGTAGACAAGGCTACAACCAGAAGGTGTTAGCTAGTAGTGAAAATTATAGTCTCAAGAGCAGGCTAGTTAAGGAGAGATGCAGAGTGAGGCATCGGGATAAAGGGAAAAGTAGAGAATCAGGTAGGCATAGAGACATGGCACACTTGAAACATACCCAGAGAAAGAGAAGCCCCTAGGGGAAGGATATCTCGGAAATCCCCAGGCGGTTGACTAGAATTGAGCAGGTTGTGAGAGAGGCAGAGAACATGTTCCATACGATGGTCTCGCCTAAAGGGAAGGCAATAGTCAATAAGTGGGAGGAATAAATCAAGGACGAGTAGAGTAGTAAAGAGTGGGGGGAGATTGTGCAGGAGGTAGACTAGATAACAGATCTGGGGGCTACCCATCCCAGGGAGACCCTCTACCATAGAATAGTGGAGATGACATGGTTCACCAAAATGTTGATAGGAAAAGTAAAGTCTGATCGGGAGGAGGCATGCCAGGAAGACCACCGTGAGATTAAAACTATGCTGGACGAAATTCATAGCCGCATCAACGGGCCGGAAACTATTGTCAAGTTGTTAGTGGAGGTTGAAAAGGACCATAAAAGTAAACAAGAGCGGTTGGCTGCACAATTCCATCTGTACCTGAGACACATCCACCATATGGACATAACACCTACGGAGGGCCAAGGAGGACCAACCCAGATTAGAAGAACTAGAACAGTCTCCCCAAAGGATGACAACAAAGGCCAATCGGGTGGGGTGACAGACCACTCCCAGGTGCTTTAGCAACTTTTAGTATTATATCTATAATGTCCTTTGTATTTAATATTGGTAGTTAGGCCCAAGAAGTAGTAGGGTGTAGTATAAAATGTGGCAGGCTTTGGTAGTATCAGTTGAGCGGTTAGTTAGCTCTATATTTTTGGCTATGCTTCTCATACTTTAAAAAGGGAGGTCTGGTTTGGTTTCCAATTTTGAAAGACCAGTTACCTCTAGGATTTTTATTAAAAACCAGCAGTAAGGGTCCCCTGGTCTGGTTTTCTTTAGGAAGATCAAGATCCCCATTTTATATCATATTTTCTACAGTAATATAGCATTCTACTCTGATTTACAAATATTATTATTATGTATATATAGTATGCAAAATAAAATAAAAAATAAAAGAGAAAATATTATAATTTTTATATTAGTTTTTTTTTTATTATTAAATGATAATAAATATTTGTGTTTTTTTAATAAACTTGTTAAGCCCTCTAAAATTGTATTACTTTCTTCATTAAAATATACACATAGAACTTGTTTTTAATAAATAGATAAAAAATAAAATAAAAATAAATAAATATCATAACCTTTACATAAATATTGGTGTCAAAATGACGATAAAAGTTTTATTTTTTAATACACTTCTTAAGCATTCCAAAATTACAAGATCCTTATTTTCAAGTGTATCTTTCACAACATTCCCAAATTTATTATGTTTAAATGAACTTGATATTGTAAAATCTAAATTTTAATTTTTTCCATATTTATAATTTTGATAAATATTGAAATAATTAATTTTGAAATAAAAACATTTTTTTAAACTAATATTAAAAATATAGATAAATATTAAAATAATTAATTTTGAAATAAAAACATTTTTTTAAACTAATATTAAAATAATTAATTTTGAAAAAATTATAATTTTAATGAGACAATTTTACATTAATATTAATATTAAAATTATAAAAATAAAGATAATTATATTGAGACAATTTTACATTAATATTAAAATTATAAAAATAAAGATAATTATATTGAGACAATTTTACATTAATATTAAAATTATAAAAATAAAGATAATCATCAAGCAAAAAAGATGTTTGGAACTTTTTCTTATTTTAATTTTAAATTTTCATTTTTATATTAGCTTATTTGCATATTTTATATTATACATTTCCTATTAAATTTTCATTTTTATATTAAATTATTTGCATTATATTATACATTTTATATATTAAATTGATTTCAAATATTTTATTTATTTTAAATAAGGGAGGTTGTGGA
The DNA here is from genome assembly GCA_032191745.1 of Picea mariana. Taxonomy (NCBI): domain Eukaryota; kingdom Viridiplantae; phylum Streptophyta; class Pinopsida; order Pinales; family Pinaceae; genus Picea; species Picea mariana. The sequence goes on along the minus strand of JASDQU010736711.1, from coordinate 79,015 downwards.
GCAACAAGTCCTTGCTCAGAAGGTAGAGGAGCCTTTTTGTTTAGTTTTGTAAGTTGTTACATTGATGAGATATTAGTTGTTTCATTGATGAGATTTATTTATTGATCGAGTTGTTTCGCGGAAATCTAGAAACATGAAGCTAGCATTAGATATCAATTTATGAGTTGAGAAGCTGTATAGAAATTCATAGATCAAGAATACGTCCTTCATTGATAGGATCACCTACCTCACCTTCTAATAGTACTTGAACAACACCAACCCTCAAGCTAGGCCTACGACCACATGTGCAACCTCCAAAGCTCAGGCAAAAAATATATGCACATCTGGATTCCATGCAACACAATCAGTTTACAACGGGATTTTTCTTTTATAGTTAAGACATATGTTGACAGAATTTATATACCATGGGATTTGAAAAACATAATTTGAAAAAAGTTTGAAGTCAGAAGATTTGTTCGACCTTTTTGCTATTTTTTATTTTTGAAGTATGAAAACAGTGATTTGAATTTATACCTTATGCGTAGTAGTGTATTTATATTAAGCATTTTCCAAGTGTTAATATAATAAAACTCTTGAGGTGTGAGCCATCATGGCTTGACGTGTGATAGAGGATGCAATGTGTCACTATATTTCCATTTGTTATTATTGATTGCTCCATGTGTCATGTAGCATTTACCTTCATCCTCAAAGGGTTGTGGCCTAGCGACTCAAACCCTGAAGCAATGTACCATTTGTAGTGACAACCATTGATGTTAAACATCCTGTGCAGATCTCTGTGAAAAGAAAGCTGTAAATTACAATTTCAAGCCAACAAATGAGCCTATGAAAAATCATTGACCTAAGGAAGTTGATGAGTCGAGCTGGTTGTTGCTAGGTTTTTTACTAGATTATGAATTAAAATATCTAATGGGCTTTGTCGTAGATTCTAATAGACTTGTAAGTGGATCTAATGCAAACATGGCAGATTTGACAGGGCTTAGTAGATATTCTCAACGAAGTGCGATGGAAAGGGTTTCGTTTGGGGTTATAAACCACAAGAAGGTTGTTGTGCTACTTTTCTCAGGTGGTGCAAATGACCGCCTCCATTGAGAAGCATAGTAGCAACAATAGTTCAAGGATATGGAAAGGGTTATCCTGTCGCTCTACAAATTGATGCATCTGGCAAGCTTTGTTTTCAATCACATGCTTTCCTATAATATCTCTTGGCTTAACATTTACTATGGTGTTGCAACTTAGCTTCAATGGGAAGCTAAATAGTCTGTTTATCCATCTTGTTGTCTAAAGAAGTCGTCGGCATAAGTTGTTTCATACTAGTCGCCACTTGAATTTATAAATGAAATGTTGATTCATTGTTGAAGAAATCAGGGAATTTATATACCTAGTGAATTATAAAGAAAGCTAATTTCTCTTCTCTGGTTGCATGAGCTCCTGCATGCGCTATTGATGGACCAAATTGGTTTGTCTCTGATGGTGCTATGCCTTATCTTTATAATGTTTAAGGGCATCCTATGTGTGCTTTTGATGATGCGTCTCAATAATTCCTGAAAAGGAAGTGAGAGGTGAAGGAATGCATTAATAGGTGCTTCACAACGCAAGCAGCAGAGTAAGCAACACTATATACTGAAACAATAATGTATGCCAAAAATATAGATCTATTTCCAGACCGGCAAGAAACGGGCATATTCAGACAGGATTCACCAATATATATTAAACCAACAAGGAGCAACATCCTACAGGCCCAGGGTCTGCATGCATATTCTAGGTATGTTGATTCGTTGTTGAAGAGATTAGGGAATTTATATAGCCAGTGAATTATAAAGAAATCTAATTTCTCTTCTCTGGCTACATGAGCTCCTACATGCGCTACTGATGGACCATATTGGCACGTCTCTGATGGTGCTTCTCCTTATCTTTATATTGTTTAAGCGGTAGAAGATTCGTCGGGTCGACCTCTTGTGTGTGATTTTGATGATGCGCCTCAAATAAGTCCTGAAAAGGGAGCGAGAGGTGAAGGCATGCAATTAGGTATTCGTTGCGGTTCTCCAATCAGGTCAGTTTTCGACCATTACAGGACTGCTCTGATATGGCTAAAAGGATTTTCTAATGAAATCGCTAAATCCAAGTTCCCATAGCTTCATGGGAGAGTCATTCAGAGCCTTTCTCTTCGAGTATTCATTATGTTCTGTCTTTCTAGGTGTAGTAGAGACGGGTCTTGGAAAGAGCAGCACATGACAGTCCTAGGTCTAGGAAAGAGCATCACAGGACGATCCTAGAAAGTGGGGATGGGGTTTTCTCAACAATATCAAAATACGGTGGAAAGACAAGCATCTTTGTACAGAGCAGAGGTTAGGTAATAACCTGCTTCACAAACAGACCAGGTGCTTTTGTATAGGACAAAGAAGCAACATGTTTGCATGGCACTGTAGGTTTGCATGCTGGTTTAGGTGGCAACAACAGATCAAAGAGAAATAGAAAATGGGTTAGGGGATGCATCTTTACAAACATTTAATGTAAATAAGTAATGCTAGAAATGATTCTAGCATTACTTCGTCGGGAAAAATCAGTACTTAAATATGTGCCTCTAAGGCAAGATAAACCATGATATTGTCTGCTCGTGCTTCGGGAAGAGGCTAAATAAGAGGGAAAACTGAAAATTATATTAAATTGGATGAAATGTCAAACTCAATTATATGAATTTTATTAAACTTTAGGTTAAAACAGTGAAATCCCATTGATTTATGTGCCAAACTAATAGGGTGACGAAAAATCGATTACTATAGTCTCTAGCCCAAAGGGCAGGGACTAATAATTAACATTAATTTATACTACTTATTTCATACATATTAAATGCTAAAAAACATTTAGTGAATTACGTTTATTTTATAAAACATATTTAGTGAATTACTTTTATTTTATAGTAAGGGAATTTTTTTAATTATAATTTATTTAGATTATGTAATATTTGATGTAAATTGATATATAATTTAGTAGACATTTTTACGGATCTGCAGCTAGGGTTTCCCTAGCCACATCCCTTGCCACAGGCCCCTTGGTTCACAATTTTGCATTGCAGGTGTCTTTCGTCGACCTGAAACGTCTTCCCATATCCTTTTCTCTCCTTTCATCTAAGATTTGTTGGATGTCGACTGTTGGCTTGGGATGGGAAGCACACTCTCTTATCTGCAAAAGCTAGATACTGCCTGCGATGTGTCTGATATGGTGTGGATCTAGAGTTGTTTTCTTGGGATTGTGCTATTGCTCTTGCTTTGTTTGTTATCCTTGAGGATCTGATGTCGTATGGGATTTTCTGTCGTGCCACAATCTTATATTCTTTGGGCCTAATGCATATTCATAGATGTGATTCTCCCAGTGCAAAGGTGTCGATGCCATGTTTCATTATTTTTTGGTGGCTGGGGTTTGGTATTTTGTTTTTCTCTTTTGATATGGTACCTTGTGCAACGGGTGTCAGGGTTTTCCTGCATCCATGTCTAGTGATATTGTTTCGCATATGTTCGGTGGTTGGGTTGGAGCTTTGAGGTCCATCTTTCGGGTGTGCAATGTTGATTTGTGCGGTCTGGGTAAGCACTTTGAGGTCCTATTCTTGGGCGTGCAGTAATATGGCCTCTCTCTTTTGGATGCGGGGTGGTGTATCGATGTTCATGGGTGTAGGATTACATCAATTATTTGGTCTCCCTGGTTCTGGTTCTAGTGTGGATTATATGTCGCTTTGACCTGGTCCATCCAACCTATGGAGTTTTCTTTGGGGTCTTCCTCTACTACTCTTTCTCGACAGAGTTTGATGTTTTTTCTGATTACTTTGCTTTCTGCTGATGTTGGTGGATGGGTTCCTTCAGTCAGGCAGGGCTCCTTTCTCTATGCTCATATTTGGATGTATATTTTGTTTCCTAAGAATTTTTAGTCTATTTGTTGATGCTCGTTTATATCGACCTGGTTCGCAAATACAAGGTTTTCCTTGTATCTTCAAAATGTAATTTTAGTTTCTAATGAAATAAAAACTAAGTTTTTTCCAAGAAAAAAAATTGATATAAACTTAATTGAACTCAAAAAAAAATTCCAAATTTTATAACATAGCATTTTGTTGCATTATACATATTGATATTATCTTCAACTTATTTTGTTGTAAATTCTCTTCAAACGTATTTTTGTTATATATTTTTTATTTTGATTATGATTTAATCTATTCTAGTTATAGATGGGGGTTGGTGGTCCGTCAGGGCTATTGTGGAGCAAGTTGAATGAAAATTGTTGTTCTCGTGGGGAATCCAAGGATTATCCCAAGAGTCTTCTTTTGACTTAATGCTTTCAATGGCCAGCCAGTCTACAAGCTTTTTGGTTGGGAAATGGATGTGGCTGGGAAGAATCACAAGGATGAGACTTAGAATTTGTTGAATTCACTCCAGGATGGTTTCCAACCACCAACTGTTAGAAATTTTTGAGATTGGGGAGCCTTGTTGCATATTCTTGATCATATTGATGATTACTTGGGAATCACCTTCTACAATGAGCTTAGAGAATCCTTGTTGTGAGGATATTATTATCCCTTCTTCCAAATCTTGGAGTTCTTCTACATTGTTGGTGGTGACGCTTGCCCCCATATGTTCGCAAAATGTTTTCTTGACTATTTCTGAAGACTCCGCCATAACCTACTTTGCATGGGTTTCCTTTGGAAGCCTTGTCGAAGTTAAGTATGGTGAAACTCAAAGGAGGGGGGGTCTAGAAGGAAGGAGGAGAAGGAGAGTGAAGGGACGAGGAGTGGCTAGGATAGCTTTGAGATTAAGGTCTTTGAGGATTGAGAGCACATGAGGGTTTACAATCCAATCCTCTTATTTCCACGATTGAGCAAGGATTCTTTCTTGGATGGATTCTGAGATCTTGATCCATAGATAGCTTTCAGGAGTTGGTGGTGTTTGGAGGCAAAAGAGTAGGCTTCTTTGGTTGTAAAGTCTCCTGGAGAAGAGTTTCCCCATCATAGACAGTCTGGTTGGTTAGAGAACCGAATTTTCCTCTTGTTGAGATCCTCTAGGAAGTCGTTGAGGGTATTTTGGTCTGTAGCCCTGACCCAAAGGTGAGTGGGAAGCCATATTCACCATTGCTTAGGGTTTTCTTCTGCAATCCAATAATGGGATACTCAATTTTTATTTTGTATGGTCATTTCTGATTGGAGACTTTGAAGAGATATTTGGTCTATCCATCAAGGTTATTATTGCCAAACATTCTCCCAGAAGAGGGCTTCCTAGCCATTTTTTATTTCCCATAAGCAATTTTCTTGAATTAGGTGGTGGTTGTTCCATGCTATGTTCAATAGATTGGATCTTGTTGGAGCACTATTCATTCTGATAATCTGGCTCGCTTGAAGGTTCTTTGCATACTTTATTTTCCAGAAGATGGCCCATTTGCATCTGAGGGTTAGTTAACCAACGCCACCAAATATTGGCGCCAAGGGTTTGGATAAGAGTCTCTAGATCTCGTAATCCTAGCCCTCATTTGGATTTTGGGAGACATACAGTCTCCCAAGCCACCAAATCCCATTTCTTTTTTTTCTTGGTACTTCCCTAGAGGAAGGAGCAATGAAGATTTTTTATGGATTTGGGAATTAATTTGGGGGCAACTAACACAGAGAAACGGTAAATAGGCATGGCTTGAAGGACTAATTTAATGAGAATGAGTTTGCTTGTGATATTGAGGGATCGAAAGGACCAGTTGTCATGTTTTTTTGCCATGTTTTGTAGGAGGTCTTCCCAGGCTATTTTCTTTAGGTAATTTTCAATCAGGGGAACACCCAGATACTTAGACGGAAGATTACTTCGTTGGTAGCCTAGGATTCTTGTTAAGTGATGTTGAATAGGTTGAGGGGTATTGAAAAAGAAAAGTTGGGATTTTTCATGATTGATGCTCATCCCTAAGGCGCCTGAAAAATCTTGGAGAACTTGTTTGATGTAGAGAGCCTCTTTGAATATTGGTGTAGCGATTAACATGGTGTTGTCCACAAATTGTTGGTGCATTGCAGGTTTTTCTTCTCCATGAAGAGAGAGTCATTTACAGTTTCCTTGTGTTGTCACTACCTTGATGGCCTTGCCTAAACCTTCTTTCATCAAAATGAAGAGAAAGGGCGAGTGGGGGTCTCCCTGTCGAATTCCACAAGAGGGGGAGAGGGTAGGGGAGGGGGAACCAATAACTAGAATTGAAAAGGAGGTTGAAATAAGGGATTTTCTCCATTGAATCCACTTTTGATCGAAGCCGAAGGCCGCCATAATGTTTTATATGTAGTTCTAGTTGAGCCTATCAAAGGCTTTAGATAGGTCTAGTTTTATAAGCATGTTTGGTTTCTTGGAAGCATGGATGGAATGGGGGAGCTCATGGGTTAAGATAATGTCGTCCAAGATTTGTCTTCCTTCAACATAGCCCACCTGCTCAAGAGAAATTAGGGAAGGGAGGAGGGGTTTAAGTCTATTGGAAATGATTTTGGTGATAAGCTTGTAAATGACATTGCATAGGGATATGGGTCGAAATTTACTCAGATTTTCCACTTTGTCCTCTTTGGGAATGAGAGTGAGAAAGGTGGCATTGAAAGATGGGAGAACTTTATGAAATTTGTGGGAGTCTTCCATGACTTCCAGGACGTCATTCTTTATTACCGACGAATATGCATGGTAGAAGTTTGTGGTGAAGCTTCCTGGGCCTGGAGATTTTCCTTTGGGAATTTCCCAGATTACTTGTTCCACCTCTTCCATGGTGATTTCTATCATCAAGGCTTCATTGTGATCTTCAGTGAGAATTTTTGGAATGTGTTGAGCAATTTTGCTTATTTCCTCATTTCTATGTTGTTGGGGTTCCTGCATCAAGGAGCTATAGTATTTCATTAGCTCTGATTGGATATCTTGGTGATTGCAGATTTTATTTCCCTGATTATCTCTCAGGGAGGTGATCTTGTTTTGATGTCTTCGTTGGATCATCGAGTTGTGGAAGAATTTTGAATTTATTTCCCCTTCCTTTAGCCATTGTACTCTTGATTTATGACGCCAGAGTACTTCCTCCTGCTTTTCTCTGACTAAATTTTGGGCTATGAATTCTTCATCAATTAGCTCTTGGGATCACCCATTTGTAATAATGAGTTATTGAATCTGTTGCATTCTTTCTTGGAGTTGATTTTTGGCTTTGAAATTATTACCAAATTATGTTTTATTCCAGTCTTTTAATTGTTGTTCAGGTTCTTCAAATGTTGTTGGAATCTCAACATAGGGGAGCCCGAGTTAATTGTCGTTACCTGCCACCATGAGGGGAAGTTTGAGTGGAATGATGGATGAGTTAGCCAAAAGGATTCAAAGAGGAAGGGATGGTTTTTTGGGCTGGCTTGGATGTCAATATGGAGGTGAATGGGCTAATGGTCAAAGCCATGGTAAGATAGGATTGAACCTTCAATGGAAAAAAAATTAAGCATAAGGGATTATGAGATAAGAAATCGATCCAAATGGGAGGATATTTGTTGAACACCCTTATGGTGGTTATTCCTAGTAAAGATGTCTTTAGTGGTTTCCCAATCCACTAATCTTAGGTCGTTGATGGTTTCCTTGAATCTTTTTGAGTGAGGATCAAGGCGATTGAGACCACCACATTTTTTTGAGAGGGGGGAAATAATATTGAAGTCTCCACCTAAAATCCAGGCCTTGTCGTCAAAGAGGGGGCTCAAGAGGTGCAAGGAATGAAGGAAGGATAATTTTTCTTGGGCAGCTTGGGGTCCATAAATATTTGTGATGTAGCCAATTTGCTCAGATCCTACAGGTTGGAGTTTAGTAGAGATAGAGCGATGGGTAGTAAAGAAATGAGAGAGGGTGATTTTAGAAGGGTTCCAAAGGATGGTCAGGCCGCCTAAAGCACCCTCTGCATCTACTACTATTGAAAGGAAGCCTTGCCAACACTTGGTAGCAATTTTTTCAAGGGTTTCAAAGTTACATTTTGTTTCTTGGATCATCATAATGAAGGGTTTTTCAAAAAATATTAGGGTCTTCAAACTTCCTTGTTTGCTTGGGCCATTGAGGCCTCTTACATTCCAAGAGGTGATAATCATTGAGAAGGTTGGGTTCGGGAGGAAAAGTTATCCGCCATGCTCTTGATTCTTCCAGAATTGAGAATTAGTTCGCGTAATTCTTGCAGTAATTACTTATTGGAGGGTTTTCCTCGTTTCTTTTCATGTTTTGGCAACTTGATTGGTTCTTTGCTTGAAGATTCTTTATTCCAAGAGAGGAAGAAGAAGGGTGCTTACCTTTTTGTGATGTTGTGACTTTCTCCTTGTTTCTTGATTTCATGAGAGCACTTTACAGGAGCTTGATTTCCTTTTCTAGTATGTAATGTCCTTCTTTTCTCTTGCATACGGGCATTATGCTTTGCAGATCTTGATGTTCAAGCTCCATGTCTTCTAGATCTTCTAGATCTGGCTTAGAGGGTCGATTGGAGTCATGGTGGCGTCCTAGTCCATGTCTTCCAGATCTTGATCTTCAAGCTCCATGTCTTCCAGATCTTCTAGATCTGGCAAATTGAAGTCGACAATGCTTTTGAAACATTTAGGTAGATGTAAATGCGCTTGTAGGAAGTATATCATCCTTGAAGAGTGGCATTTTCTATATGAACAAAGGATCCAAGTGTGTTTCCTATCCCTTCTAAGATCTATGGGTGCTAGTACTCCTGAGCAAGTATAGCCTAATCTAGACTGCAGCAGCAATGAAATCTTCCGTGTCTAGGCTAAAATTTTATGTCGATATGCACATGTAGAGCCCAATTGAATTAAAGAAGTATGGGCCTCCTTGAAAGACTCTTTCTGTGTGCTCAACTTGATTGAACATTGTAGTAAAAAATCCCTTGGAGCCTAATTTGAGTGAGACATCTCCCTTTGGCTTCCAACGGGTTTTGATCCACTCTCTAATGGCCAAAGTCCCATGAATTTGCAGATCAGGGCATGGTCTTGCATGTATTGGATGTTATAATCAAGGATAGGGGACATAATTTCATATTGCAGGATTTCCTTTGATTGCGGGATGCAAGTCGATGAACGCTTTTTCTCATAGTTCAAGAGAGAATGGTTCTAGGCGTTCTGAGTCTCCGAACTAGGTGAAGCATCCTTTGATAGTGCAACTTCCATTGGGCTAGGAGAATCAAAAGTCACAGGGGTAGGTGTCGATTGGGGAGAAAGGAGGTTGCTTTCAGGCACCACATTGTGAAAGGAGAAGGCGACCCCTCCTTGAACAAAGACTATCATTACTAAGTGGTTTTACTATTCTACATTATTGTATATTATACATATTATTCTTTATTATTTTATACTATACATATTATTATTATATTGAATTTTTAACGTTATTTTAATTTATGAATTTTTATATTATTATTATATTGAATTTTTAACGTTATTTTAATTTATAAATTTTTTTTTGTTATTTTATGGGACAAACTTTGAAACTACATAAATTTCTAAAAATACATTGCACATTAAAAAAAAGCCAACGATTAAATTTTCATCCATTTTAATGTTGAGTTATAAGTGCCATGCCTTTTCGGTTGTTTATTCTCTTCCTAATGTGCAGAATTTAATTGTTATGGTGCAGAATTTATTTCTGTAAATGGTGATAACTTATATATACTGTGAAATACATAATTGTAATAATATCGTAATTTAAATGTATTATAAATTTAAATAAAAAATAATTGTAAGAATATCATAATTTAAATGTATTATAAATTTAAATAAAAAATATATATAATGTCGTAGAATTTTATATTATTGGATTCTTTAAAAACTTAGAATAATTAAACAACTCATTGTAAAGATTCTTAAAAACACTTAGAACAATTAAACAACACATTGTAACCGTATACCATATAGTGACTAATAAAATATGACGATATTTCTACGTAGTAACATTTAATAAGAGATTCGAAAATAAACAATGAAACAAACAACGTGGGT
>JASDQU010736711.1:38466-51889 GCA_032191745.1 Picea mariana | reverse complement strand
AGAAGGCTCTCCAGAGGGAGTGGTCGATCACGAAGTCCCTTCAGAAGTTGGAAGCACACACTCCTTGGAGGGATTCAGAATTGTTTTGGACTCCTTAGAGGCTTTCCACCTCCCTATCAATCCAACATTAAGTGTTGTATGAAATCCACGTATTCTCTAGATGAAATCATCAGGAGAAACTGTTGTTGATGCAAATTTTGAAGTACCTACTGGACCTAACGCAGGATCCGGAGTAGAGGATCCACATCTTCACAGTGAATCTTTTAAGACCTCAGCTCACACTGTCAGAACTTCTAATATTAGTTCCATCCCTTTGTCAAAATGTGATTTGTACGGTAACCTAAGCGTGAGTCCCGATCGACCTATAGTATCGCAGGTGCCTGAGATGTATGCCACCTACATGATACCTTTGGACCATTTTATTCGTACTACCAGTAGTGTCACCATTTTTTCGTACCAAATATTGATTGGTTCTCACTCGATCCCTACTCTTCAGATGGCCCATTCTACTATGGTCCCACAAAGCTACCACGATTCCTACCGGAAATGTGGTTATCTCCCAAGCTCCAACTGGGACACCACTTCCATCTAGACCAAATCCATGACTTCCCCCTGGGAATAGAGCTTTGAATGCTTTTGTTTCTATCCCTACCCAGGTTCCATCCGGACTTTTTGTTCCTCCTAGGTATAATGTTGTTGCTAGCTTTGTTCCTACACCTACCCAGGTTCTCTTTGGAGGGCTTTATGTTCCTCCTCCACCTTTGCTTGGAGGATCTGGCTCTAGTGGCTCCAATCCAGTTGGAGGCACCAGTCATTTGTTCACTTTTGTTTACCAGATTCTTTTTGGAGGTCAATCTCAAGTTGGAGCACAACCTCAACTTGGGGGGCAATCTCAAGTTAGAGTCCATAACCCACTGTATGGACAGAACGCACCTAGATCACAATACCAACTTTGTAACCTTCCTTTCCAAGGAAATCCACAACCGTATGGGGGGAAACATCCTCAAGTTAACTCTTTTGTACCCCCTAAATTCAGCCAACTGTATCCAGGTTTCTTGAATCCCACTTGGGGTCAGGGCGTTCAATCTAGTGCCCCTTACCAAGGGAACCCTTCTACCCAACCCAACCTTGCGGGCTATATGTCCCAAACCCCTCCAAAACTGAGTCTGTCAGGACTATCTAATCATTTGCAGTCTGCTTACGGTCCTACTGGTATACCTACGGGACTTCCTCCTCAAAACTACCAGTTTCCATAAGCGAACCGACAGTTGCCTTTCCTAGCCACTTTGGATTTACCTGATCTGTCTAAGATTCTGAATGATCCTATCTTACACTCTCCTCATTGGCCCATCATACCGGACAAGTTACCGTATGACATTCCTAAATTTGACGGTCGAGTAGGAGAATATCCTAATAATCATGTTATGAATTTTCATCTGTGGTGTTCATCCAACTCCTTGATGAATGACTCCATTAGATTGTGACATTTCCAATGAAATATCACGGGTTCGGCAGCAAAATGGTACATCACCTTACCTCAATGTTTCTTCAATGACTTTAACACCCTAGCCATGTCCTTTCTGACACATTACCAGTTTCCAATTTGATACGAGACAGGAACCAAAATTTTGATTTCTTTCAAGCAATCCTCATCCACACATATTTCTGATCACATCCATGAGTGGAGGAGGAGAAGACATTTAATCAAAGTTCCTCTTCCTGATAAACTATTAGTCAAGTGGTTTACCAAATCACTCATTGGATCCATTGCTCGTGATGTGTCCATGGGTGGGGTTGTCACTAAAGAGAAGGTGATTAGTCGTGCTCAATATCTCGATCTCGTTTATTCACAAACGGGAACACTTTACAATTTGATCCTTGGTGCTCCTCATTCTTCCACAAATCCTACCCCAAAACCTCCAGCAATTGCTCATGTTGTTGATGGTGTGATTGGTACCTTCCATGCTAAGACCCAGTCTTTTCCCGCTAGTCACATGAATCCAAAATCTAATAATTCCAATGCACAAAGTACTCCTACTCCTACTCCTTCCATCGGTAAGACTGCTGAAGTTAATTCTATTCAATCCATGCCTGCCGGGAGAAATCCAAATAAAAAGAAAGGAAAGGGTAAGAATAAGAAGGAAAAGAATAATAATCCATAATATGATAAAGCCAAAACAGAAACCGCTGATGAGAAAGACAAATGTAAGCCTCTTTACCCCTGCCTTATCTATGGTGATGACCATTACATGAAATATTCTCCAAGACGTGTCGAGGTTACTAAGTTCCTCCAAGGAACCGAGAAACTGTCTACACCTGTCATTTTTTCCCAACCTTTCCCTTCTCAATAGAAATCCCAACTGGTCATTCATGACCAAGCTACCCCTTCTACTTCATCTTATGTCCTTATGTGTATTAGTGACTCTAAAAATAATGAAGTTGCAATCACAACTCGAGCCAAGGATTACTCTTCGTTAAAAGAGAAAGTTGATGATATACCACCTTCCTTGGTTCAACCTTCTCCCCCAAATTCACCTCCCAATGATTCTCTTCATCTCTAATGACCAGGTCTCGATACATTCATTTTCCCTCCTCCCAAGGGAATTTTTTGAAAGTCTGTGTTTAACCCTCCCACCCATGCTGCACAAAACTACAACATTGTAGAAGATCTTGCGCAAGCACCCTCTGCGATGTTAGCTCTCGAAGTCCTTCAAATTTTCCCAGCTCAACAGAAAGCACTGTTAAAGGCCATCAGTGGAATTGATCCCATGGATACTAATCTCATAATATTTGATTTGGAATATCACATTCCAAGGCTTCCTCCTCAATTAGCATTCCAGATCTAAGTTGTTGTTGAAAACAAGAATACCTGTAGAACTATTATTGAAGAAGGAGCCTCGACTTGCTTCATGTCCACCACTTGTTGGAAAGCCATTGGCTCTCCTACCCTCACCGAATCACACAATACACTTAAGGCTTTCAATGGTACAGGCTTTAAACCCTATAGTGTTCTTCCGTCGTTGTCTATTACGTTGGAAGGAAAATCGATCAATGTTGAGGTTGAGGTCTTCGATGAACCCCTTGACTGTAATATTTTACTTGGTCATAGATGGATTGATTTCATGCATTTAGTTGTGTCTACCCTTTTTCGTGTGGTACATTTCCCCCACCAAGGAAAATTTGTTACTGTTGACCAACTAACCTTTTTTAATTTTGATTCTTGTACTAGCAATGTTCCATTCATTTCAAAGACACCTCCTGGTTACGAGAATGTCGGCGTGGGTCTTTTGAAAGATTCAACTTTGATGGGTACATTTCCAATCCCACCACTCGATATCCCCCCTCCTTATTTTGCCTCTATTAACATGATATCCACCACAGTTTGTGAAGCCCCTGAGTCATATGACCCATGGGTGATACCTAGCCTTGGTGATTACTCTCGTTATGGTGACAAGATTCCTTTAAGTCCAGTCGAATCCTCTTACCAACCTATTCAATCAACAACCCCTTCCCCTCCTTCTCTCTGTGAGTCATCTCCTGATTTGTTTCATGTGATCTTTCCTACTGATGAGATGATCATGTAAGTCATGTCTATGGAAGATACCTCCTGGGATGATGGACATCATCGATGCATTCTCTTCCTAGAACGTGACACCATAGAGAGTTACCAGTGGATTTCGACTTCGTCGACCATTGTGGTTATTTCCTCAATTCCCGAGTCATCACACGATGTTTTGTATGAAGGGAACTTGAGAAAAATTTCACCTATTGTTCCTCTTGACATATCTATTAATCCTGGAGTCATGGAGAATCTTCATATTGGAGCCTCATGTTCTACCGACGAGGTCCACAAATATAAATTCCTTTTCCAAGAATTTCATGAATTTTTCGCCTGGAGTTACGAAGAGATGTCAGGTATTGATCCTGATATCATTATACATGAGATTAAGACATACCTGGATGCTAAACTCGTTCGGCAGAGACTTCGCTTAGTGCACCCACGTAAAGTTGTTGCTATCAATCTTGAAGTTGAAAAAATTCATAAAGTTGGCTTTATCTATCCTGTGGCATTGACTGATTGGGTATCAAATTTAATCCTGGTGAATAAGAAACAAGGTACCATCCATGTCTGTGTAGATTATAGGGACATAAATAAGGCTTGTTCTAAGGACAATTACCCAACACCCTTCGTTGACTAGATCGTCGATGACTGTGCCAGCAATGAAATCTTCTCTTTGATGGATGGTTTCTTTGGCTATAATCAAATTAACATCTTACCCACAGACCAACACAAGACCGCTTTTATTTTCCTTTGGGGGACCTTTGCTTATCAGAAATTACCCTTTGGTCTCAAGAACTTTGGCGCGACTTTTCAGTCTGATATGTCTTATTCTTTCCATGATATTAAGCACATTGTGCAACCCTACCTCAATGATCTATCGACACATTCCATTCGTTTCCAAGATCACCTGGTGCATTTGAGGGCCATTTTCATACATTGTCGTTATTATCATATCCACTTAAATCCACACAAATGTGTCTTTTGTGTGGAGTCCGACCGACTACTTGGTTTTATTGTGTCGATACATGGGATCCGTGTAGACCCCTTGAAGGTTGACGATATCCTTAATTTACCTCCTCCTTCCACTTTATGCTAGCTCCAAATTTTGCAAGGGAATGCAAAATTTTTACGTCGTTTCATCCCAAATTATGCTGAAATTATGAAAGGATTCACTCAGCTACTTAAGAAAGGTTACGAGTTTGTATGGGATGATACCGCAAACAAAGCCTTTGAAGCTTTGAAACTTGCCTTAACCCATACACCTTTACTGTTTCCCCCTTACTATAGCCAGGATTCCTCTACTTAGATGCTTCGGACTCTACCATTTCCATGGTCTTAGTCCAAGAGGATGATTCACATGAAGAACATGTCATATACTATTTGAGCCAGAGTCTCACAACTACCGAGACCAAATACCTACATGTGGAGAAATTTGGCCTTGGAGAAATTGGCCTTGGAGTTTTCATCATTATATCCTATTACGCAAAACCATTGTTATTTCCAATTGCAACCCTATGCAACATATCCTTACTCGACAAATGCTAGGGGGAAAGTACTCCAAATGGATAGTGATTCTCCAGGAGTTTGACTTGGAATTCGAACGTGCTAAGTCCAAGAAATCTTTGGTTTTCGCTAAACTAATATGTGACCTTCCCTCCATTGAGACAGGGAATGTGGCAGAGGATACCTTGCCTGATGAATCCCTTTTTCTGATTAGTTATGATGACATATGGTATGGAGATATCATTATACATCTCTATACTCAAACTTTCCAACCCGATATATCTAGTATAGATCGTCGCCGCATACGTTATCAAGCTCGACAATACATCATTCTCAGTGATACCCTTTATTGTCGCGATATTGACTCCATTTTCCAACGATGTCTCACTTACGACGAAGCCAAGAAAGATTTGAATGACTGTCACTCTTGAGCATGTGGCGGTCATATGTCTGGGTATGCCACTACCCAAAATATCTTACAAGAGGATTATTTCTGGCCTTCTTTATTTAAGTATTGCATTAATGTTGTCCATAAATTCCATGCTTGTCAAACTTATAATAACAAGATAAGATCTAATCCTACTCATTTACATCATGTAGTTTTCGTTGGTCCATTTTCCAAATGGGGCATTGACTTCATGACATGTAACCCTTACTCAGTCGAGGGTCATGGATACATCATTGTAGTTGTGGATTATTTCACTAAATGAGCCGAGGCGATGCCTACATTTGATAACACTAGGAAAACTGAAACATTGTTCATATTCAATCATATCATTACTCAATTTTGTATCCCTCAAGCTATCATTACCAATCACGGTAGCCATTTTCGGAACTTCATGATGTCCAAACTTACTGAAAAATTGGGTCTTTGCCATGAAAAATCAACCCCTTTTTACCCACAGTCCAATGGCCAAGTTGAAGCAATCAACAAAGTTCTCATTACTATGCTTCGACGAATGATAGGAATTCATAAGACAAATTGGCACATGATGTTGTTCTCCGCATTATGGGCCTATCGGACATCTGTCAAGTCTGCCACGAGATTTACACCTTTCCAACTAGTTTATGGTATCGAGGCTATCTTTCTGATTGAATGTGAAATACAATATTTGAAATTGGTTGTTGAACTTCTCCCCAATACCTCCGCTGAAGAAGAGCGTCTTTTGTATTTAATGTAATTAGATGAAACTTGTCGTTATGCCTCCCTAGTTATTGAAACTCAGGAGAAACATGTTAAAGACCAATACGAGAAGCATGTCAAGCCATGCTTTTTTTTTCTGAAGGTGATCTTGTTCTACTTTATGAACAAGATCATGATTTGCTAGGGGTCGGTAAATTTGAGGCCATGTGGCGAGGTTCTTACATTGTCAAACGTGTGTTGGAGAAGGGAACTTATCTGCTAGTTGATTATAATGGAATTCCTTTGAGTGAGCCCCAAAATGGGCTTTACTTAAATAAGTACTATGATTAAGTCATTTTTCGCATGAGTGCTTGTAATTTTAGTGTATCATACTCTTGCATGCTTTTTCGTTGTTTGGTTTCGACCTTCAGCTACTTAAATTGCATTATGCTTGGTTTCTAGATATCGGTGTTTTCGCTACCCTACATTGGATTTGATGATGGCGCTAGTTGCAGTACTCAGAACTTAGCATATGTTGCTTGGGAAATCTATGCACCTGCAGATGAGTTGATTAGTCTTCATGGTGTTTGCCTTGGTCATGCAACTAACAATATCGTGGAATACAATACATTCATCGAATTATTGAGCGACATTGTGTCTCTTGGAATCCATCATCTTGTTGTACGCCTCGATTCGCAGTTAGTAGTCTTATAGTTGAGTAGCGTCTACTCCATTTGAAGTCCTACGTTATTAAGGGTATATTTACAAATTTACCTCTTGGAACATCATTTTGATTACATTGAATATCAACACATTCCTAGATGTCTAAATATGTTAACAGATGCATTGGCTAATTATGTTTTAGACAGACATTTGAGAAATTTATAGAAACCAATCACACTTTGTATATACAACAAGTAAGTCGGTAGAAGCCTCATATTTATATAACGATAATTTTTTTACAAAAAGTGTCTTTGTCCGAAGACCAAAATGTCAAAAATGTGAAGCACTTGGCTTCATATACAAATATAACATCAAGGATGCTGCTCGTGATAACATGCGACTGCCTGTGCTACTCTATGGAGCAGTTGACCGATGGACACAGATACACCCATTGTATGGCGTTGGTAATTTCGCAAGATCTCATTAATAGAGGCACCTAGGACATCCACAGTCAACCCCTCCAACTTTTTTTCTATAGCCCCGTAGTTAGCAGCAACTGATCCTGCTACCTCGAATCTCTCCCCTCGCCTCTAAATGGGAGATGAACTTGGAGGTCGGTGAGGTCCTGCATATGCATCATCAAAGATATTTTTGATTAGTCATCGGATAAAATACATAAAAACATTTCATATTTAAAAATTACAAAAACATTATAAAAACAAAATGTAATTCTTACCTATGTTCCCCCACTGAGAACCTTCAAGAAGAACCAAGTCCAGATCACCTCAGAAGTCCAAGCCGACATATGTGTAGTCATCTACCATAAGCATCTGGGGCCTCAACCAATCGAATAAAACATCATTATACCCGACGATAGGACTAGTCACATGTCGTGCCATGAGGTCACACCACCTCTTCATTCTTGGATCCTGTGGGGCTGGAATACCCCACTCTACCTATAGGCATAAGTGTGGAACCCTCTACAGGAAGAAGGACACCAAAATTGACCTGTATCCTAATTTTTTCAAGTCACCTTTCCTACACTTGGTCAATTGTTTCTTCATGCTTTTGAGAACCCCATCACTCTAGTTGAAAACTCGGGGCTCCGTGCATTCCAACGCATACTAGAAATATCTCTAAAGGGCCATATGGGGAGTTTCACTCTCCACCATACGTGCGATGGTGTATAGGATAGTCCATAGAGGTAATTCATGAACATCTCAGATAGCGACCTTGCCACTATGTCTCTCGGCTCCTAGCATGCAATGTGCGTTGACATAATGGCTCATAGGCTCACCACCTCCTCTGCTACCTGTTAGTGTAAATCAAGCCCCTCGGCGAGACAAACCAGTCAAGAAGTAGATATCCTCGATATCTATCTCAAGAATGTGATCCCCCACATGGAATACCTGTTGGTCTACATCCCACATATGGACTAAGTACTCCAGCAATCTCAACTGGGCCCTCATGCGCTGGATCTTGAAGAATTTTAGCATTCCACACTATCAGAGAGCATTTACTATTCCTAGGACATTCTCGGAAAAGTAATATTCATCCTCATGTTCTCTCTCTCGCCATTCCAACATCCTTACTGTAGAAAACCTGAAATGGAACATAAAAGAGGCATTAACATCTTCATATCTCTCCTGGAAAATCTTTATTGGCTGAAACATCTTAAAACATTTTTGTTTTGCACACGTCACAGGATAGCTTGTCTGTACAGTGTGGAGTCATCACACTATATCTTAAGGGTCTCTTGCGATGACCTTGGGTCATTGCAAGACATGATACAGGGCGCCTACAACGACCTCCGGGCGCAAGTACCCTAGAAAATGCAACCTAAAAAGACATTTTTGACCAATGAAAAGTAAAAATGAATCCATGAAAAGTTGAAGGAGATGAAAATTACCTGTCGTGCGAAGACTGTTTTCCAAATGATTAATCGTGCCTCTCGCAATCCGCAGTGGAAATTTGAGGTAAAAAGGGGGTTTTGGGAACAAAGTTTGGGTGGAGTAACAATGAAATGGTAAAATAAGTTTTTACCCCATTTTATTAACTTTTTACTTTTCCATTTCATTTTTTATATTATTTTATGTATTTCACCTAAACCCTAGATTTCTAATGGTGTTACAAGTGTTTGATTTTTCATAGGTGAGAAATCTAGGAGTGGAATTTGAACAAGGATACATCTTTTGGGTTCGCTTTTATACATTTGTCGTTTGTATAGATCCTTTTAGAGTTTTTCAGGAAAAACTTTGAGCTTAGTTTTTTTCTCTTTCTTGTGCTCGTAAATCAATGAGAACATAGCCGAGTATAATTTTGTTGTTTTTTCATACACGTGATGGTAACATGAAAAATGATACCTATAGAGTATCCTTTAAGCTCTTTTCACACTCCATAAAAACGAAAATATTGTCGAGCGACCTTTTTCTTTTCACGCTCGTAAAATTATTTGAAGAAAACATTTGATGGGTGGTAGATTATCAATTTTTCAGTCTCATTAGATTAACTTATGAAAAAGGAATTTGCAGAGTCCTCTTTAAATGTTTTTCAAACTCTCTAAACATGAAAAAACCCCAAGTTTTCTCTCTTTGGACTCGTTAAACAAACATCGAAAGACCCATATGGGACCGAACCACTCTTTCTCAGGGTTCGTTAAACATACTTTGAGGGACTCGTCTGAAGGATGAGCTTACATCAACAAGCATATGTTATCCTCCTTAAGCTTGCGTAAAAATAAAGAGGTACTCGCTAGAAATGGTGGGGGGGAATTTGGGAAAGAAATGTGTCTCTGTATCTGTGTTAGTGGCAGTAATAGTCATTCTTGAACATGACACCCCCCTTGATCATTTGAATCTGGGTTGGGAAATCCATTCGTCTCTCGTTTGACTATCTGCATGTCCATATGTTGGGTTCTCCTTGAGTCAATGCTACCAATTCCATTGTTGTGTCGTTCATATGTTCAAGAGAATTCCACCCTTAATAATCCTCCAATTGAGTCGGCCATCTGCAATTATAAATTTTCTACCATGTCGGCCTTCCCTATGTCAGTTTCGAATCATTTCATACTCTGATGTATCTCAAATATGTTACTCATTTCATATCATTGATGGGGGATACATCAAGGCCCTCCTATGACGAGTCTTTTCCTATCAACTTCATCTCATTATGTCGGAACAAGACTTAGAAATCATTCAGTTCCTTAGAGCTTGCATGCCTCAATGGCAGGTTTCTTCTCTTTCGACAGTGGGTTCACATCATTAGCCTCTGATTGGAAGATTATCTCGATTGTTCGACTTCAAATCCTTTATTCACACTCGTTGGATTGTACTGGGGTACCTTTGGATTCATTGACATCAATGGTGATTTCCCTTGCATTTGTTAATGGTTCTCATCATTGGCCAATGATCAAGTGGTTTCTACGATGTTCGACTTCAGCACCTGTAATCGCATGGTCAGATTCATACTTAAGAATGATGGAAATGAATACCCTGGGTCACACCATTCTGGTCCAAGATACAAGAGAGTATTCATGATTTGTATTGACACATAGATCCACTTTGTATGTCTCGTGGCTATGTCTGAATTTAAAGTATTTAAAGCATAGATCCACAATGTATTATGGGTGGCTATGTCGATTTGTGGTGACGTGGATCCACGGTGTATGTTTAGTGGCCATGACTCATTTGAAACTTTGTAATCTAAGTATGGGAATTCCTAACTCGGACGATGGTATATTATTATGATGATGCTTGATTGTTTGCAGGTTCCTGACTTATGTGCTCTTTGTTTCTGACACACACACATTTTACAAATTATTTTGATTGTCACGAGTTCCAGCCTCATACTTTGGGGGGAATTCTGTTACACATTATTTTGGTCATCTTAGTGATCCACTAACAAAATGTATTCATGTTCCCAAAAAGATCCTTTCTCCATGAGGAAAGTGATTGCCTTCCTTTTCTAAAAAACACTATTAAGGAAGGTCATCCCAGGTTGCACCATAAGCAGAATGTGACGATGCCTGGTCGTCGCACTCTTCCCTAAACTGGTCTGTGACATCTCTGTAGGCTGCTCTATAGCTGAGGTTTGACGATGTCAAAAGACTAAGAAAAGGTCAACCTTCACGAAAGTTCTAGAAGGGGATATTCTAGAAGGTGAGGTGGCATCCGTATGGTTGGGATCCTACTCACTTCTCTGATTTGGTGGGATCATCCTAATCTCTTTAACCATCTCTATTTCCCCTATATACAGAGGGATTTCTCATGGAAAAGGCTAAGGTTGATTCAAGCAATATTATTATTGAATAGGCTAAGAATTGGATGGGAAATTCTACTCCAGTCCATACTTGACAACTCCATTTTAGTTCATCAAGTCATTGTGGATCTTCTTCATTCAAGTTTGGAGAAAGTGTGTGTGTTGGAGCAAAGGGTCATTAGAAGGGGACCTTGCAACATCAAGGTTTTGGTTGTAATCTCAACTTTCATATTTTATAATACAGTGATATGTTTCTTTCCCATAAAACTTATCTCATTTTATTGTATGACTCCTTGATCACATACATAGGTTCTCTTTTAGTGTGCTATATTACTTTCACTTTGGTTGGCTTGTGTTCCCTTGCAGATCTAATATCACAGGAGCACTGGAGTGAAGCTAGGATGACAACAGCAAGAGGAAGCCATATTTAAATGGTATGTTGCTTATCTCTTGTTAGATAGTAAACTCAGTGATTAGAGCTTAGGGAAAGCGTCATATTATGTTATGTTTTTTTCTAGATCTAGGTGGATCTAGGGAGATTTGTTTATGTCTATAGTTATCGATAAGTCCCATAACAGTTGGGATGATGAGAAGGACACTTCTAGCATTCGGGAATGTCCTAGAAGCCAATTAATCACTTTTTGGCATTAAAAGGGGTTTTAAAAGAGTTATAAAATGATTTTAATATTCATGTGTATTTGGTCAAAAGGAGGAAAGTTATAGAAGGGGTTCAAAGAAGTATAAAGAAAGAGTATCACTTCACCTTCCTCATTATGATTTGATCTCTCATTTTGGAGTGCTCTTGGAGCCAAGTTTTCGTTGGTTTTTGACAAAACCCTTCTATTGTGGTTTAGTTTCGGTGGTGTAACATCCACCCTAGCTATATAGGGAGAAAAATCCATCTAGGATCTTCAAAGGAGATTCATTGTGTGTTTGTCTAAATTTATTAGTGTAGTGACTTGTTGGAGGTTCATAGTCTTGTTGGGAGGACCGATGTTTTCCTTTTCTACAGTGTCATGGGCACTTGAGGAAGTTGTGGAGGTTCGTGGTATTGTGAGGAGGTTGTTGGGTTTGTAGAAGGCTCAACCTTATTCCTGTTGCAAAACCGAGAGCCAGGGAGAGGTTACAGGGTCCTTTTTGGGGCCAATTCACTCATGTTTAGGTCACGTCGAGATGGAGGAAGTTCATGAGGCCACCTTCAACATTTCGTGGGGGACAATTCACCCTTAGAGCAGAGTTGCAAGGGATTAGAGGGGCCATGGAGTTTTTCTGTTGGTCGAGCCTCTCTTTGCAGGAACGTTTTGGATAGGAGGTACTGTAAGGGTTCTAGGAGGTGTCAATTTTATTTGGGGAAGATATTTTGCAGAAGATTCATCTACTAGAAGGACAATGGTATTATTTCCAAGTTTTACACTTGTCTATTGTGTTTTTTTGCAGCTATCCTAGCAGCCCATAATAGATTTGTATTGTTGTTGTGTTGGAATCCATTCATAATAAAATGTCATGGTGATTTTCCTATTTCATGTGTACTTGGAATATTTGCAATATGGTGGACGAAAGTTCACTTAATAAAATGCATGCCAATTGTTTGTAGAAATTCATAAATCATATTTGTGCATTACAAGTATATGAGTACAAACTATTTGATAGAAGTACACATACCAAGACATCATAATTTTCACAATAAACCATTAATATCCTAGACTAGCTCTACATGTGGATATTACAATGGTATCAAAGATGGTTTTCCTTCYAGCCTGAGGGAAAATTAGTGAGGAATTATTGTTCATGCTAAGTGACAAGAACATATATTCCAGTGATGGAATGACTTAAGAGGTTGAGGACTGATCCAGAACTCAGGAGAAAACTAGTATCAATTACATGCGTGCCTTACGACCAAAAGTATATAACATTGGGTGAGGAGATTCATGTAGGTTTTTCCTTTAAGGATTATTACACCCTTCGGTACAGAATATAGCCAAAGGATCTAGACAAGGATTTCCTTAAAAGAACATGGAAAAAATGGAGGAAAGATGAGCATGAAGGACATGTGGAGGAACATGCATCTAGAAATATTGAGGATGTGTGCATAGAAGAGGACCAAAAAACAACTCATGATGCACCATTAGAGCTAACCGACGAGGCTGATGACACTAGTGTGTTGTATGGGAAATATGAGGATGAAACATCTTGTCCCACTTATGATGACTATGAGGAAATTCCCTAATTAGTTGATGTTGAGGATCCAACATCTCTCCTTGTGTATAATGTTGGTGATGAGAGTGGTTCAAGCATGCTAGCACCTAACTATGATG
>JASDQU010736711.1:20369-37088 GCA_032191745.1 Picea mariana | reverse complement strand
TGTTGCTATCAATCTTGAAGTTGAAAAAATTCATAAAGTTGGCTTTATCTATCCCATGGCGTTGACTGATTGGGTATCCAATCTAGTCCTGGTGAATAAGAAACAAGGTACCATCCATGTCTGTGTAGATTATAGGGACATAAATAAGGCTTGTCCTAAGGACAATTACCCAACACCCTTCGTTGACTAGATCGTCGATGACTGTGCCAGTAGTGAAATCTTCTCTTTGATGGATGGTTTCTTTGGCTATAATCAAATTAACATCTTACCCATAGACCAACACAAGACTGCTTTTATTTTCCTTTGGGGGACCTTTGCTTATCAGAAATTACCCTTTGGTCTCAAGAACTTTGGCGCAACTTTTCAGCATGATATGTCTTATGCTTTCCATGATATTAAGCACATTGTGCAACCCTACCTCAATGATCTACCGACACATTCCATTCATTGCCAAGATCACCTGGCGCATTTGAGGGCCATTTTCATACATTTTCCTTATTATCGTATCCACTTAAACCCACACAAATGTGTCTTTTGTGTGGAGTCCGACCGACTACTTGGTTTTATTGTGTCGATACATGGGATCCGTGTAGACCCCTTGAAGGTTGACGATATCCTTAATTTACCTCCTCCTTCCACTTTATGCTAGCTCCAAATTTTGCAAGGGAAGGCAAAATTTTTACGTCGTTTCATCCCAAATTATGTTGAAATTATGAAAGGATTCACTCGGCTACTTAAGAAAGGTTACGAGTTTGTATGGGATGATACCGCGAACAAAGCCTTTGAAGCTTTGAAACTTTCCTTAACCCATACACCTTTACTGTTTCCCCCTTACTATAGCCAGGATTATTTCCTCTACTTAGATGCTTCGGACTCTACCATTTCCATGGTCTTAGTCCAAGAGGATGATTCACATGAAGAACATGTCATATACTATTTGAGCTAGAGTCTCATGACTACCGAGACCAAATACCTACATGTGGAGAAATTTGGCCTTGGAGTTTTCGTCATTATATCCTATTACGCAAAACCATTGTTATTTCCGATTGCAACCCTATGCAACATATCCTTACTCGACAATTGCTAGGGGTAAAGTACTCCAAATGGATAGTGATTCTCCAGGAGTTTGACTTGGAATTTGAACGTGCTAAGTCCAAGAAATCTTTGGTTTTCGCTAAACTAATATGTGACCTTCCCTTCATTGAGACAGGGAATGTGGAAGAGGATTCCTTGCCTGATGAATCCCTTTTTCTGATTAGTTATGATGACATATGGTATGGAGATATCATTATACATCTCTATACTCAAACTTTCTGGCCCGATATCTCTAGTATAGATCGTCACCGCATACGTTATCAGGCTCGACAATACATCATTCTCGGTGATACCCTTTATTGTCGCGATATTGACTCCATTTTCCAACGATGTCTCACTTACAACGAAGCCAAGAAAGATTTGAATGACTGTCACTCTTGAGCATGTGGCGGTCATATGTCTGGGTATGCCACTACCCAAAATATCTTACAAGAGGATTATTTCTGGCCTTCTTTATTTAAGTATTGCATTAATGTTGTCCATAAATGCCATGCTTGTTAAACTTATAATAACAAGATAAGATCTAATCCTACTCATTTACATAATGTAGTTTTTGTTGGTCCATTTGTGAAATGGGGCATTGACTGCATGACATGTAACCCTTACTCAGTCGAGGGGCATGGATACATCATTGTAGCTGTGGATTATTTCATTAAATGAGCCGAGGCGATGCCTACATTTTATAACACTAGGAAAACTGCAACATTGTTCATATTCAATCATATCATTACTCAATTTTGTATCCCTCAAGCTATCGTTACCAATCACGGTGGCCATTTTAGGAACTTCATGATGTCCAAACTTACTGAAAAATTGGGTCTTTGCCATGAAAAATCAACCCCTTTTTACCCATAGTCCAATGGCCAAGTTGAAGCAATCAACAAAGTTCTCATTACTATGCTTCAACGAATGATAGGAATTCATAAGACAACTTGGCACACGATGTTGTTCTCAACATTATGGGCCTATCGGACATCTGTCAAGTCTGCCACGAGATTTACACCTTTCCAACTAGTGTATGGTATCGAGGCTATCTTTCTGATTGAATGTGAAATACAATATTTGAAATTGGTTGTTGAACTTCTCCCCAATACCTCCGCTGAAGAAGAACGTCTTTTGTATTTAATGTAATTAGACGAAACTCGTCATGATGCCTCCCTAGTTATTGAAACTCAGGAGAAACATGTTAAAGACCAATACGAGAAGCATGTCAAGCCATGTTTTTTTTCTGAAGGTGATCTTGTTCTACTTTATGAACAAGATCGTGATTTTCTAGGGGTCGGTAAATTTGAGGCCATGTGGCGAGGTTCTTACATTGTCAAATGTGTGTTGGAGAAGGGAACTTATCTGCTAGTTGATTATAATGGAATCCCTTTGAGTGAGCCCCGAAATGGGCTTTACTTAAAGAAGTACTATGCTTAAGTCATTTTCCGCATGAGTGCTTGTAATTTTAGTGTATCATACTCTTGCATGCTTTTTCGTTGTTTGGTTTCGACCTTCAGCTACTTAAATTGCATTGTGCTTGGTTTCCAGATATCGGTGTCTTCGCTACCCTACATTGGCTTTGCTGATGGTGCTAGTTGCAGTACTCAGAACTAAGCATATGTTGCTTGGGAAATCTATGCACCTGCAGATGAGTTGATTAGTCTTCATGGTGTTTTCCTTGGTCATGCGACTAACAATATCGTGGAATACAATACAGTCATCGAATTATTGAGCGACGTTGTGTCTCTTGGAATCCATCATCTTGTTGTACGCCTCGATTCACAATTAGTAGTCTTATAGTTGAGTAGCGTCTACTCCATTCGAAGTCCTATGTTATTAAGGGTATATTTACAAATTTAACTCTTAGAACATCATTTTGATTACATTGAATATCAACACATTCCTAGATGTCTAAATATGTTAACAGATGCATTGGCTAATTATGTTTTAGACAAGCATTTGAGAAATTTATAGAAACCAATCACACTTTGTATATACAACAAGTAAGTCGGTAGAAGCCTTATATTTATATAACGATAATTTTTTTACAAAAAGTGTCTTTGTGCGAAGACCAAAATGTCAAAAATGTGAAGCACTTGGCTTCATATACAAATATAACATCAAGGATTTTGCTCGTGATAACATGCGACTACCTGTGCTACTCTATGGAGCAGTCGACCGATGGACACAGATACACCCATTGTATGGCATTGGTAATGCCTCAAGATCTCATTAATAGAGGCACCTGGGACATCCACAGTCAGCCCCTCCAAGTTTTTTTCTATAGCCCCGTAGTTAGCAGCAGCTGATCCTGCTACCTCGACTCTCTCCCCTCGCCTCTGAATGGGAGATGAACTTGGAGGTCAGTGAGGTCCCACATCTGTATCATCAAAGAGATTTTTGATTAGTCATCGGATAAAATACATAAAAACATTTCATATTTGAAAATTACAAAAACATTATAAAAACAAAATGTACTTCTTACTTATGTTCCCCCACTGAGAACCTTCAAGAAGAACCAAGTCCAGATCACCTCAGAAGTCCAAGCCAACATATGCATAGTCATCTACCATAATCATCTGGAGCCTCAACCAATCAAAGAAAACATCATTATACCTAATGATAGGACCAGTCACATGTCATGCCATGAGGTCACACCACCTCTTCATTCTTGGATCCTGTGGGGCTGGAATGCCCCACTCTACCTATAGGCATAAGTGTGGAACCCTCTATAGGAAGAAGGACACCAAAATCGACATGTATCCCAATTTTTTCAAGTCACCTCTCCTACACTTGGTCAATTGTTTCTTCATGCTTCTGAGAACCCCATCACTCCAGTTGAAAACTCGGGGCTCCGTGCATTCCAGCGCATACTGGAAATATCTCTGAAGGGCCATATGGGGAGTTGCGCTCCCCACCATACGTGCAATGGTGTATAGGGTAGTCCGTAGAGGTAATTCATGAACATCTCAGATAGCGACCTTGCCACTATGTCTCTCGGCTCCTGGCATGCAATGTGCGTTGACATAATGGCTCATAGGCTCACCACCTCCTCTGCTACCTGTTAGTGTAAATCAAGCCCCTCGGCGAGACAAAATGGTCAAGAAGTAGATATCCTCGATATCTATCTCAAGAATGTGATCCCCCACATGGAATACATGTTGGTCTACGTCCCACATATGGACTAAGTACTTCAACAATCTCAACTGGGCCCTCATGCGCTAGATCTTGAAGAATTTTAGCATTCCACACTATCGGAGAGCATTTACTGTTCCTGGGACATTCCCGGAAAAGTAATATTCATCCTCATGTTCTCTCTCTCACCATTCCAACATCCTTACTATAGAAAACCTGAAATGGAACATAAAAGAGGCATTAACATCTTCATCTCTCTCCTGGAAAATTTTTATTGGCTGAAACATCTTAAAACATTTTTGTTTTGCACACGTCGCAGGCTAGCTTGTCTATACAGTGTGGAGTCATCACTTTATATCTTAAGGGTCTCTTGCGATGAACTTGGGTCATCTCAAGACATGATACAGGGTGCCTACGACGACCTCCGGGTGCAAGTACCCTAGAGAATGCAACCTAAAAAGACATTTCTGACCAATGAAAAGTAAAAATGAATCCATGAAAAGTTGAAGGAGATGAAAATTACCTGTCCTGCGAAGACTGTTTGCCAAATGATTAATCGTGCCTCTTGCAATCCGCAGTGGAAATTTGAGGTAAAAAGGGGGTTTTGGGAACAAAGTTTGGGTGGAGTAACAATGAAATGGTAAAATAAGTTTTTACCCCATTTTATTAACTTTTTACTTTTTCATTTCATTTTTTATATTATTTTATGT
Source organism: Picea mariana (assembly GCA_032191745.1). Classification (NCBI taxonomy): domain Eukaryota; kingdom Viridiplantae; phylum Streptophyta; class Pinopsida; order Pinales; family Pinaceae; genus Picea; species Picea mariana. The sequence goes on along the minus strand of JASDQU010736711.1, from coordinate 32,163 downwards.
ATTTCACCTAAACCCTAGATTTCTAATGGTGTTACAAGTGTTTGATTTTTCGTAGGTGAGAAATATAGGAGTGGAATTTGAACAAGGATACATCTTTTGGGTTCTCTTTTATACATTTGTCGTTTGTACAGATCCTTTTAGAGTTTTTCAGGAAAAACTTCGAGCTTAGTTTTTTTCTCTTTCTTGTGCTTGTAAATCAATGAGAACGTAGCCAAGTATAATTTTGTTGTTTTTTCATACTCGTGATGGTAACATGAAAAATGATACCTATAGAGTATCCTTTAAGCTCTTTTCACACTCCATAAAAATGAAAATATTGTTAAGCGACCTTTTTCTTTTCACGCTCGTAAAATTATTTGAAGAAAACATTTGATGGGTGGTAGATTATCAATTTTTCAGTCTCATCAGATTAACTTATGAAAAAGGAATTTGCAGAGTCCTCTTTAAATGTTTTTCAAACTCTCTAAACATGAAAAAACCCCGAGTTTTCTCTCTTTGGACTCGTTAAACAAACATCGAAAGACCCATATGGGACCGAACCACTCTTTCTCAGGGTTCGTTAAACATACTTTGAGGGACTCGTCTGAAGGATGAGCTTACATCAACAAGCATATGTTATCCTCCTTAAGCTTGCGTAAAAATAACGAGGTACTCGCTAGAAATGGTGGGGGGAAATTTGGGAAAGAAATGTGTCTCTGTATCCGTGTTAGTGGCAGTAATAGTCGTTCTTGAACATGACACCCCCCTTGATCATTTGAATCTGGGTTGGGAAATCCATTCGTCTCTCGTTTGACTATCTGCATGTCCATATGTTGGGTTCTCCTTGAGTCAATGCTACCAAGTCCATTGTCGTGTCATTCATATGTTCAAGAGAATTCCACCCTTAATAAGCCTCCAATTGAGTCGTCCATCTACAATTATAAATTTTCTACCATGTCGGCCTTCCCTATGTCAGTTTCAAATCATTTCATACTCTGATCTATCTCAAATATGTTACTCATTTCATGTCATTGATGGGGGATACATCAAGGCCCTCCTATGACGAGTCTTTTCCTATCAACTTCATCTCATTATCTCGGAACAAGACTTAGAAATCGTTCAGTTCCTTAGAGCCTGCATGCCTCAATGGCAGGTTTCTTCTCTTTCGATAGTGGGTTCACATCATTAGCCCCTGATTGGAAGATAATCTCGATTGTTCGACTTCAAATCCTTTATTCACACTCATTGGATTGTACTAGGGTACCTTTGGATTCATTGACATCAATGGTGATTTCCCTTGCATTTGTTAATGGTTCTCATCATTGGCCAGTGATCAAGTGGTTTCTACGATGTTCGACTTCAGTACCTGTAATCACATGGTCAGATTCATACTTAAGAATGATGGAAATGAATACCCTGGGTCACACCATTCTGGTCCAAGATACAAGAGAGTATTCATGATTTGTATTGACACATAGATCCACTTTGTATGTCTCGTGGCTATGTCTGAATTTAAAGTATTTAAAGCATAGATCCACAATGTATTCTGGGTGGATATGTCAATTTGTGGTGACATGGATCCACGGTGTATGTTTAGTGGCCATGACTCATTTGAAACTTTGTAATCTAAGTATGGGAATTCCTACCTCAGACGATGGTATATTATTATGATGATGCTTGATTATTTGCAGGTTCCTGACTGATGCGCTCTTTGTTTCTGACACACACACATTTTACAAAGTATTTCGATTGTCACGAGTTCTAGCCTCATACTTTGGGGGTAATTCTGTTACACATTATTTTGGTCATCTTAGTGATCCACTAACAACATGTGTTCATGTTCCCAAAAAGATCCTTTCTCCATGAGGAAAGTGACTGGCTTCCATTTCTAAAAAACCCTATTAAGGAAGGTTGTCCCAGGTTGCACCATAAGCAGGACGCGATGATGCCTGGTCATTGCACTCTTCCCTAAACTAGTTTGTGATGTCTCTGCAGGCTGCTCTATAGCTGAGGTTTGACGATGTCAAAAGACTAAGAAAAGGTCAACCTTCACGAAAGTTCTATAAGGGGATATTCTAGAAGGTGAGGTGGCATCCGTATGGTTGGGATCCTACTCACTTCTCTGATTTGGTGGGATCATCCTAATCTCTTTAACCATCTCTCTTTCCCCTATATACAGAGGAATTTCTCATGGAAAAGGATAAGGTTGATTCAAGCAATATTATTATTGAATAGGCTAAGAATTGGATGGGAACTTCTACTCCAGTCCATACTTGACAACTCCATTTTAGTTCATCAAGTCATTGTGGATCCTCTTCATTCAAGTTTGGAGCAAGTGTGTGTGTTGGAGAAAAGGGTCATTGGAAGGGGACCTTGCAACATCAAGGTTTTGGTTGTAATATCAACTTTCATATTTTATAATACAATGATATGTTTCTTTCCTATAAAACTTATCTCATTTTATTGTATGACTCCTTGATCACATACATAGGTTCTCTTTTAGTGTGCTATATTACTTTCACTTTGGTTGGCTTGTGTTCCCTTGCAGATCCAATATCACAAGAGCACTGGAGTGAAGCTAGGATGACAACAACAAGAGGAAGCGATATTTAAATGGTATGTTGCTTATCTCTTGTTAGATAGTAAACTCAGTGATTAGAGCTTAGGGAAAGCGTCATATTCTGTTATGTTTTTTTCTAGATCTAGGTGGATCTAGGGAGATTTGTTTATGTCTTATCGATAAGTCCCATAACAGTTGGGATGATGAGAAGGACACTTCTAGCATTCGGGAATGTCCTAGAAGCCAATTAATCACTTTTTGGCATTAAAAGGGGTTTTAAAAGAGTTATAAATTGATTTTAATATTCATGTGGATTTGGTCAAAAGGAGGAAAGTTATAGAAGGGGTTCAAAGAAGTATAAAGAAAGAGTAGCACTTCACCTTCCTCATTATGATTTGATCTCTCATTTTGGAGTGCTCTTGGAGCCAAGTTTTCGTTATTGTGGTTTAGTTTCGGTGGTGTAACATCCACCCTAGCTATATAGGGAGAAAAATCCATCTAGGGTCTTCAAAGGAGATTCATTGTGTGTTTGTCTAAATTTATTAGTGTAGTGACTTGTTGGAGGTTCATAGTCTTGTTGGGAGGACCGATGTTTTCCTTTTCTACAGGGTCGTGGGCACTTGAGGAAGTTGTGGAGGTTGTTGGGTCTGTAGAAGGCTCAACCTTATTCTTATTGCAAAACCAAGAGCCAAGGAGAGGTTGCAGGGTCCTTTTTGGGGCCAATTCACTCATGTTCATGTCACGTCGAGATGGAGGAAGTTCGTGAGGCCACCTTCAACATTTCGTGGGGGACAATTCACCCTTAGAGCAGAGTTGCAAGGGATTAGAGGGGCCATGGATTTTTTCTGTTGGTCGAGCCTCTCTTTGCAGGAACGTTTTGGATAGGAGGTATTGTAAGGGTTCTAGGAGGTGTCGATTTTATTTGGGGAAGATATTTTGCAGAAGATTCATCTGCTAGAAGGACCATGGTATTATTTCCAAGTTTTACACTTGTCTATTGTGTGTTTTTGCAGCTATCCTAGCAGCCCATAATAGATTTGTATTGTTTTTGTGTTGGAATCCATTCATAATAAAATGTCATGGTGATTTTCCTATTTCATGTGTACTTGGAATATTTGCAATATGGTTGACGAAATTTCACTTAATAAAATGCATGCCAATTGTTTGTAGAAAGTCATAAATCATATTTGTGCATTACAAGTATATGAGTAAAAACTATTTGATATAAGTAAACATACCAAGACATCATAATTTTCACAATAAACCATTAATATCCTAGACTAGCTCTACATGTGGATATTACAATGGTATCAAAGATGGTTTTCCTTCCAGCCTGAGGGAAAATTAGTGAGGAATTATTGTTCATGCTAAGTGACAAGAACATATATTCCAGTGATGGAATGACTTAAGAGGTTGAGGACCGATCCAGAACTCAGGAGAAAACTAGTAGCAATTACATGCGTGCCTTACGACCAGAAGTATATAACATTGGGTGAGGAGATTCATGTAGGTTTTTCCTTTAAGGATTATTACACCCTTCGGTATAGAATATAGCCCAAGGATCTAGACAAGGATCTCCTTAAAAGAACATGGAAAAAATGGAGGAAAGATGAGCATGAAGGACATGTGGAGGAACATGCATCTAGACATATTGAGGATGTGTGCATAGAAGAGGACCAAAAAACAACTCATGATGCACCATTAGAGCTAACCGATGAGGCTGATGACACTAGTGTGTTGTATGGGAAATATGAGGATGAAACATCTTGTCCCACTTATGATGACTATGAGGAAATTCCCTAATTAGTTGATGTTGAGGATCCAACATCTCTCCTTGTGTATAATGTTGGTGATGAGAGTGGTTCAAGCATGCTAGCACCTAACTATGATGCGGGTTCAACACCTCATCCTAGTTATGACATGTATGGTGATGCGTGTGTGGAGGATGACAATGAAGGAGATGATTTGGTGGACATGTCAAAAATCTTGTATGAGGAGAATAGTCCACGCGAGTCCTATCATTGCAAGGTATCCTCTAGTAAGTTAGTTAGTCCCTTGCATGATTTGGAGAATAGATTACTGGTCACATAGGAGAAAATTATGTAGGTGTTGACGAGGGGATATGGTGCTCATAAGTTTATTAAACATATTATGTGGAAATATTAGATGGAGGAGAGACAAAATGGAGTTTCATATGGGATCACTAGTGCTCACTTGTGCATCATCAAAGAAGCACTAGAGAAAATGAAATCTAATTACTTGCAATTGTTCATGGATAGGAACCTTGCTCTCAAGTTCGTTTAATACCAAGAAAGGGATATTGAGGAACTTTGTTACTAGTTTAGTTTGGCATGTTCTTCATCATTGAAAGCAGCAGAGAATCCATCATCTTTGGTAGCCATGACACATGAGGGTGAGAGTGGAACTAATGATTTGAGGGAGGAGCCTCTTTTTATGATCCCACATGAGGAGCATTCAAAGTTATGGGTAGTTGAGGAGAGGTTTTTCACAAAGGGTTTTGACCATTCTCCTATCTTGCATCATGGGGATCATGAGCCAATTTTTTTGGAGATCCCACTAAAGGTTCAATGCTTAGCTACAGAGGACACATTTGAGCACATCCCTCGTGGACCAGGCTACATGGAAGTATATACATCCATGGATTGAGTGAATAGGTACATGACATACATGGGCACACTCTAGGATGTAGGTCTAGGCATCATCAGTAAAGTGATGGATACAATAGTTCCTATAGGATACAGGATGGTACATGGAGATTCAGTGGTTGACAACAGTGTGCAGGCATGTTCATTGGCACTCGGTAGTGTGAAGTGGAGTTGTGGGGTGTTTCATCCAAGGATGCATCTTGATAGAGTCCTTGAGCATATCATTGAGTTGAGTTTAACCATGATCAGAGAGTGGATGGGTGAGCCTCAGAGAGCAGCATATCCCTTGATGATCAATCTACATCTAGCATATAATCAGATGATATTTGGAGAGAAGGATAGTCGCAAGTCTACTTCCAAATTTCATTATGATTTCTTGGTCATTCCCTTGGGGTTGACCAATGCACTAGTCACTTTCCAGTCTTGCAGGCAATGGAAGAGGCATATATTGTTGTTATTTGATGCCCTCACTATATACAATAGGACATGGGAGATTCACCTTAGTCAGTTGGATGATACATGTGGAATTATTCCCATGAAAAAGGTCTTTCGTTTGGACCATGTGATCAGTGCACAGGAGGAGATCCAGATTCTATTTGAGTGGTTCACCAAGATTTCAGCAGGAATTGGGAGTGGTGGAATTCCAATTTTTTGGTGGGATCCTAACATTCATCGGAGTGATAGAATACTTCAGATGATGAGGGTGATCACCAGGATCATGTTAGTAATTGGTCTGTGTCATTGTGGGGATGTTGTGAGAAGAGTTGTTGAGCCTTGTCCTATATTGAAAGGTAGATTTTCCCTCACGATACCTAGGATTGAGTGTGGTCGTGGAGTGGCAAGTTCTAACTTCATTGCGATTCCTTGGTTGAGTATGAGTTAATATAGTGAGTACCAGGAGAGGAGAGCATAGTTTGAGCATGGAAATCATACAGTTATGTTCAATGGGATACCGTGCCAGCATGATGATTCCTCTAGGAGATTATCTTGGGACCCTAGTACTGCAATGTTTGATAGCTCAACAATCGATACAGATGAGATGGCCAGTCTTCACTTTTCAGAGTTTACTGTTTGGATTCTTAGGATTGGTTTCTTGGAGGAGTGGTCTTATAAGGATTTGACCAATTTTATGCATCTTATGATTACCTGGCCTATTAGGGGCAATCAAGAGTATTCTTGTGTTATCTCCTTGCATAACAGTGAAATGAGTAGAGGGTGTTCACATCATACAGGATTGCATGGGACCCTGGTGACTTTACCACTTATGAACATGTCTGGGAGAGATACGCATGGAGGTACTTTGCATATGATGTGTTAGGCGATGTGGGAGAGTGTACAACTTGTTAGTAGAGTAGGCCGGGGCACACTCATCTAGCAGGGTTGGTGCAGTCCTTGCCCATTTCTAAGTGAGAGTGGGAGAGCATGTTGATAGATTGCATCACAAGTTTATCGAGGGTGCATGGATCAGATAGTATGTGTGCAACAATTGATCAATCATTTGAGTTCACATACTTCTTGGTGATTTCTTCAAAGTATGGGGCAACACAGGTGATAAAGCTATCCAGTGGAGAGATGTTTAGAGTCCATGAGTAGCTTAGAGTCATTGTCAGTGATCGGGATAGACTTCCTTTTCTGATATTCGAGATCGAGTATGGCACTGGATTTTAAGGCCATGACTTCACTTGGATGCCTGTACAAACTACTATTCATGGTAGTAGGTCTAACTCATAAAAGTATTTCAACTTAGAGTTCCAGGAGAGGAGGGTGCAGTCTGGGAATGATGATCAAATGGTTATGATCAGAGTGGTGTAGCGTTAGCATGATGGTTCCTTTTTTAGATTAGCTTGGGACCCTAGGATTTTAGTATTAGACGGTTCAACAGCTAACACAAAGGCAAGGGCCAATTTTTTCTTTCATGAGATTGGTTCCATAACAGAGCAGTTCCTGGAGGGATTGATCGAGTTGTTATAGCACGATGTTGATTGACTTATTGGTAGTTTTCAGGAGGCCTCTTATGTCAGTACCTTACTGGGCCATGCCTTGATCGAAGGATGCTTCACATCTTATAGGGCGGTTTAGGAACCTAGTATCATTTTCAGCTTTAGTTTGTTTCAATCGATGGAGCATCAGGTTGTGATGGCATTGCTTGAGGAAAAACAATATTTGGGAAGGGAGAATTGTAATGTCCCCATTTTTGGATTCCCCTGCTTTACAATTGGAGGCAACCTTATGGGTTCATGCCAGCTTGGCCAGAGGGCTAAATGGATGTTAACAGTGGGCCTGGGCGAATTGGAGGAGGTATATGAAGCCCAGACTAGTCCAATCACCTTATTTCATCATCATGATCATTTTTGTATAGTTTGTTCTTGGTTCTGTGGCATTCCTATCATTCACATAAATTGAAGGTATTATTGAGTATAAATTAATTAAATTCACTAAAGGTGTTATTTGGGTCATATTGTTGGAGGGAACACCTTCGTGTAATAGCTCATTGGAATTGAGGCAAAAAGATATAAAGGTTTGGATGATGAGAAAGACACTTCCGGCGTCCGAGAATGTCCTAGAAGCCAATTAATCACTTTTTGGCATTAAAAGGGGTTTTAAAAGGGTTAAAAAGTGATTTTAATCTTCATGTGGATTTGGTCAAAGGGAGGAAAGATCTAGAAGGGGTTCGAAGAAGTATAGAGGAAGGGTAGCACTTCACCTTTCTCATTATGATTTGATCTCTCGTTTTGAAGTGCTCTTGGAGCCAAGTTTTCATTGGGTTTTTACAAAACCCTTCCATTGTGGTTTATTTTCGGTGGTGCAACATCCACCCTATCTAGACAGGGAGGAAGATCCATCTAGAGTCTTTAGAGGAGCTTCATCATGTGTTTGTCTACAATTATTGGTGCATCAACTTGTTGGATTTTTGTAGTCTTGTTGGGAGAACCGATTTGTTCCTTTTTTGTAGGGATGTGGGCACTTGAGGAAGTTGTGGAGCTTGTGTGGAGGTTTGTGGTATTGTGAGGAGGTTGTGGGGGTTGTAGAAGGTTCAACCTTCTTCTTGTTGTATAACCGAGAGCGAAGGAGAGGTTGTGGGTTCCTTTTTGGGGTCGATTCACTCATGTGCAAGTCATGTCGTGATGGAGGAGGGTCGTGAGGCCACCTTCAACATTTTGTGGGGGATGATTCGCCCTTAGAAAATATCTATGGGGGATTAGAGAGGTCGAGGATTTTTTCTATTGGTTGAGCCTCTCTTTGCAGGGCCGTTTTGGATAGGAGGGACCGTAAGGTTTCTAGGAATTTTTGATTTTCCTTAGGGAAGGTTTTTTGCAGAAGATTCATCTGCTAGAAAGACCGCAGTATTATTTCCAAGTTTTACATTTGTCTATTGTGTGTTTTTGTAGTTGCCCTAGAATCCCATAACAGATTTGTATTGGTGTTGTGTTGGAATCCATTCATAATAAAAATTCCATGGTGATTTTCCTATTTCATGTGTGCTTGGAATATTTGCAAAATGGTTGACGAAAGTTCACTTAATAAAATGCATGACAACTATTTGTATAGAGTCATAAATCAGATTTTTCCATAACAAGTACATGAGTACAAATTGTTTGATAGAAGTAAACACACCAAGAAATCATAAGTTGCATAGTAAACCAATAATATCCTAGCCTATCTCTACCTGGGGATATTACATTACCCTACCTTAAGGGTTCTTCTCTATAGTATTTTGTTACAGTGTAAACGTTTTGGTATATTTGAAGTTAAAGGGTTTTATTATCAAACTTAAGGGGTGATATTTTATCTATCAAGGTTCACTATATTTTATATTTCTAAATTTTAAATCTCTTCCTAAAATGAGAGGTGCCCATTTAGTTTGAACTGTTATCGCACAGTTTTTAGCTAGGTCAAATGGCTAGAAGATAGAGGCCAAACTATTGTAATAGGAACCTACCCCACCCAATGTCATCACAATGGGGAGGTTCTTTCTATTTAGGGAGGCTAGGCCTAGGGGAGATGTCCCCGATAACTTGGGGTTTTGAAGAGGCAAAGATATAAAGGTCAGAGTAAAAGTCCCTCCTCACAGGTTACCACCAAGATCAGATAGTCCGGCTAATAGCCAATAATGAAGTGTAGCCCCAAATGAGAACACCTGCCCGGAAGAAGACAATAGAAATACAATATATGCATGCTATAATCCAATGGGTTAGTACTTCATATGACTATCTGATATCAATATATAAGAAATTAAAACAATAGATATCAATGAGATCAATGTCAATTAATATAACAATGGAATAATATCAATTCATCAATAAACATTGAGATGATGTAGCCAACAATGTATTTAATCAATCCCTTACTCAATAAATGCTCTTAACCATCATCTAATTGCTTATCAACTGAAAGTGTTGCGTCAAGATGGAATAACCAAGAGTGACGTCAGCCTAATTAGGGTTAGTAGTTAGTTAGGGTTTCAAATTGTAAAGGTTTTAAGAGTTTTTTGGCCACTATCACTTCAACATTGGGGAGCCGAGATCAGTGCCTAAGGGTAAATGGAGTCAATTAAGGAGAGGACACAAAGTTGAAGGGATTAAAGGCTAAGGATGAGAGGGAAGGGTTCTAAGGTGCTGCAATCGCAGGGCCGTATAATCAAAACCCTCGGGGAAAGAGGCTCACTCCGGTGTTGCTTAAGCAAGGCCTCGTGCTCTTTCCTCCTTCCTTAGGTTAAACTTGGCAGAATGGCTAGCATAAAGGATCAGTCAAGACAAGAGAGTGAGGTGAGGGAGAGTGTTGCAATGGCAAGGCCCTATCACCAAACCCTAGAAGCAGGACATCCCTAGGTGTAGATAACCTAGGCCCGGGATGTCTCCTCCTTCTTAACTCTTAAAACCATGGCTAGCACAAGGGAAGAAGTAAAAAGAGTGTAGCAATGACTAGGCNGGGGGCTTCTTCAACTGGGCCAAATTATTGAGGGTTTCAGTCATCTACTAGAGCGTGGCTTTTCCTGTTGGGGGGTTTGGTGTTGCATACGGTCTAGATCTCTACTTGCATTCAGTCTTCATCGTGTATCCAACCTTTGGAGGCTTATAGTATCTTCATGTAGCATTTTGTAGCAACTTCTATTGTCTTTATTAGAGCTGTTGCCATCCTAATACACACCTGGGTTATCGTGGAAGAAACCTTCAATCCACTTGGTGTGTCCTTGGGGGCAAGTCTCGAGTTAAGGTGCTGTCACCTGATCCTCAACTCCTCCGTCTAGGCCAACTCCTAACGAAACCAAGGGGGGTAGTCCCTATAAAATAAATCTAAGGCTTTTCTAAACTAAGAAAGAAAAACACTTTAATCTAGGAGTTTATTGCTGAAAACAAAATTAGATCATTCACCATTTATCATTTATCATCATAAAGAACACTTTGCTCATTGTTATCGCACAGTTTGTAGTTAGGTCAAAAGGCTAGAAGATAGAGGCCAAACTGGCATAACAGGAACCTACCCCACCCAATGTCACCACGATTGGGAGGTTCTTTCTATTTAGGGAGGTTAGGCCCAGGGGAGATGTCCCCGGTAACCTGGAGTTTTGAAGAGGCTAAGGTATAAAGGTCAAAGTGAAATTCCCTCTTCACAGGTCACCACCAAGAGCAGATAGTCCGGCTAAACAACAAATAATGAAGTGTAGGCCCAAATGAGAACACCTGCCCGGAACAAAGAAACAACAGATTAATACATGCAAGCTATGATTCAAAGGGTTAGTACTTCATACAACTATCTGATATCAATATATAAGCAATAGATATTGACGAGATCAATGTTTATTAATACAACAATGAAATAATGTCAATTCATCAATAAATACCAAGATGATGTAGCAATCAGTATGTCCAATCAATCCCTTATTCAATAAATGCTTTAAACCATCATCTAATTTGCCTATAAAGAGAACTTGCTGCATCAAGATGGAATAACCAAGGATGACGTCAGCCTTATTAGGGTTAGTTGTTTAGTTAGGGTTTCGTTTAGCAAATAATTAAGAGTTTGTTTGACCACTATCACTTCAACGTTGGAGGTCTAAGATCATTGCCTAAGGGTAAATGGAGTCAAATTAAGGGAGGACGCAAAGGTTGAAGGAAAAAGGCTAAGAACTAGAGGGAAGGGTTTTGAAGTGCTGCAATGGCAGGGCCCCAGAAACAAAACCCTAGGGGAAAGAGGCTCACTCCGGTGTTGCTTAAGCAAGGCCTCGTGCTCTTTCCTTCTTAGGTTCAACTTGGAAAAACGGCTAGCATAAAAGATAAATCAAGACACGAGAGTGTGGTGAGGGAGAGTGTTTCTAAAGCAAGGCCCTATCACCAAACCCTAGAAGCAGGACGACCCTAGGTGTAGATAACCTAGGCCTGGGACGTCTCCTCCTTCTTGACTTTTAAAGGTATGGCTAGCACAAGGGGAAGAAGCAATAAGAGTGTAGCAATGACTAGGCTCTTCCTTCCTTTTTCAATGGCTGAAAATTTCTCTTTTAGGGGACATGAGACAACGACCTACTTATGTGTTTGTTCCCTAGGGTTTTAAAATCAGCAAAGTTTATAATAAATGCAAGAATATAAGACTA
>JASDQU010736710.1:158581-176286 GCA_032191745.1 Picea mariana | reverse complement strand
GGTGCACTTTGATTAGTGTAGGAGGAATGGCATGGGGTGGGGAATGATCCAGGGTCACCAACCAAGGATAGACATTCCTTAGGGTTTATACATTCTCTCTAGGGTGCACTTTGATTAGTGTAGGAGGAATGGCCCGGGGTGGGGAATGGTCCAGACTCAACATTCTTTAGGGTTATACATTCTCTCCAGGGTGCACTTTGATTAGTGTAGGAAGAATGGCCCAGGGTGGGGAATGGTCCAGGTTCAGAAGACATGATAGTTATTCTTCCTTGTGTGAGAAGAATAGTCTAGATATCTCATTATTCTAATCTAAGGTAGATATTCTTTCAGATCTCACAGATGTGAGTGAAATATTGGCCTAGATAATTCAATTTATATCATAAAATTGTTTCTGTGTAGGTTGCTATCAGATGTTTGTTATGAAAACAATAGATATAGACTACTGTGGTTGATATATTCCACCATTCGTGAGGCAGATATTGTTTCAGAGCTCACAGATGTGAGTGAAAGATTGGCCCAGATAATTTAGTTTATATCATAACATTGTTTCTATGCGGGTTTCTATTAGATGTTTGTTATGAATACTGTATGACAGTAGATGAAGACTATTGTGGTGGATATGTTCCATTGTTCGCAACTACACGTTGTTGATCAAGTACTTATGTGTTACTTGGTGTGGTAGTGTACCACTGGATTGTAGTTATGTACTACTATGGATAGACACAGTTGTCTTCTATTTCCATTCTAATTTCCTTGAAGACTATCAACAATTTATTGGAGATCATCATCATCTAGAAGAATGATGAACAAAGATTTTCCAGATTGAAAAAAGTTCATAGCATTTACTCTTCTAGATTATAAGAATGGCTCTTGTATCACTCTATGGTGTGAGTGACTTATCTAGCATCATGTATAATTACTCAGATGAAGTATGGTTTCGAGAGATGATGCAGCTGATGGTGATGGTGATGCGCATGATCTAGTCATGGGATAGTCTAGATGACTATATTGATGCTACCGGGTAAATGGTATGTTTTTGTGCTCAAGACCATTACCTGTAATACCTCCCTAGCTAGGAGGGAGTGTTAATATTATGGTAGTTGCGGGAGGTATTTACCTCCACGTGTGAACCTGACAAGAATAGAAGACTATGGAAAACAAGATAAAACCCTAATGAGTTGGCTAATAACCCTAGAAGTCTTGTCGGCTCAAGAAGATAATTTATATTAGGTTATTAGCCTCCAAGAGAAGAAGTCGGCCAGAAATAATAATAATATACTGAACAGACACATATCCAGAAGGAGAATTTGGCCCCAGCAAATCTGGCAGAACCAGTATAAATATAGGGTGCCAGTTCTCATTTGACACATCTCAGCACTGCAGTTCCCAGTTTGGTGTGCACTGCAGTTCCCAGTTTGGTGCGCACATGTGGAGGAGGGTTGCAGCTGCAGCTGCAGCAGTAGCTAGTTTTCAGTATGATCTTGGACTATCTCTTGGATAGGGTTTGTACTATTTGATCAACTATTGTTGGTGCGCTATCATTGGAGGAAGATGTGATGCACCTTGTTTGGCTATCTAACCTAGGGTTTGCTTCCAGAGTAATTCTCAGTCAAGGTTAAGGTGCTCGGACGGTGGCTTCGGCCTATGGTTGGGTGACTAGGATATCGTCAATGGTAAAACAAGCACACCATCTTCTATATTCTAACAGATTTCTCCCACATGATCAACGAGATTAGGCCTAAAGGCTTAGTGCAGCCAAAGGCAAATTTAGGAAAATGGAAAGGTGACAACAACAATCAAGGAAAGATTGCATCCTAGAGTGGGAAATATGGCTTTTGAGTTTTATTTTATCCATTGTTGAAGACAGTTGACTTCAGAATTTTTTGGACAACGCGTTTTATTTTGGGATATATGAGTAATATCACTTTTGAAAATAATTTCAAATATCATGAGCTAAATTGTCAAATGTTGATATGATGATGGGAGTCACAAGGAGGTGTGTTTTTCTTAACTAACTAGTTATGTTATGATTGTTAAGAGCTAAAGGGAGTCACAAGGGGTCCCACCTAATAGTTATTATTTATTATAACCCTTATTATGATTATTACTTTTCCCCCTAACTAAAAGTTGGTTACGTCTTTTAATTAACTTAACTAATGAGTTGGTTCAACTACTTCAACCAACTCTAATTTGTTTAAAGGAAAAAGAAAAGGGAGGAACAAGAGGAGGATAGACGAAGAAGTATAATAATGTTTTCTCTTTGAGTTTATGCTGAGATAGTTCAGTTTTCGTTCATTCCTTAATTTATCACAAGCCTAATTCTTTTTATGATAGCAGGGTCTTATTGTAGATAGCAAGATTCGGGGCTGAATTACATCATTCAAACACTTATGTTTCAGAGGTGTTGATCTATATTTGATAGTCTATGTAGACTTGTCTATTTGTGAATTAGTTTTCATGAATGACAAAGGATATTATGCAGAGTTGAGTGGACAACATTCTGTGGCAAGATGATCCATCTTTTAGAGTTCAATTTTTTATTTTTTGTCGGAGGTCCTTTTGTATGTTCCATCGGGGATGTCTAAGTTTGACTTTGGTCCTAAATTTATGCATGAAATTTTGTAAAGGAATGACTCTTTGGTGAATTGGAATGAAATAAAGGATTGCTTTATGTCTCATCTATCTTGATTATCATCTTGGTGCCTTTACTTCTGTCTTTACATTTATTTCAACAACTGTTATATTCAGAAAATTGTATAAAAAGTGATTTTTCAGCAAGCTTTGTATTGATAAAAGACTAGCCTAAGCATTGGTAATTGATACTTGTGAGTTAGGATATTATTTTTGTTGGATATAAACATAGGGTGAGATTCCTTTATATTTTTCTTTAGCCAAGAAAAATCTAAAAATTCTTGAGTAAGATCATCTCATATATTTTCCTCAACATTTGTTAGCGACCATAATGGGGAGATCTTTGATGTCTCTCTGGTTAATTTTTATACTCGATTTTCATCGATACATCTTTCTTTGATTGTTTTATTTCTTAATGATTGTTCCTGTTGCAAGGCATCCCAATATTGAGCCCAGTCTTCAAGATCAAACCAACATTTCTTTGAATCTGTTTAATACCATCTTCGACACTGCCAATACTCATGTTGAGCTTAACCATTCGTGGAAAACAATTGAACGATATAATAGTGCTCCAGAACAATTGGAAGCTAGACATAGATAACCAAGAAATCAACAGTAACCCTTTTGTTTCATCAAGTTTTGTCCTTTCTTTCATGTCCTTAAACTCTCGTGCTTCTAGAAGAAGAAGAGGCTTGTCACATGACATCAATCATATTGCTGAAATAGGAAGAATAAACGTTGTGTTGTCTGCTCAACAAAGTGCTCTAAGGAGGAATTTATCTGATTCATCCAATTCGCATTTCTTTCGCTCATCTATCATTCAGAAGATGGCATCTAGTGGTGGTTCTGGTGGCACTGGAAGCGCTCCATATTCTCAATCTTCATCGTAATCAATGATTGGTAGCTTATATAGCCATCATATCCCTATCCAATCTACCACCAAAGTCATTAAAAAGTATGGGATTTTTCAGTTCAAAGAAGACACCACCACCACACTATGGCATGTGTCCTCTCCTCTTAACCTAGCACCTAGCTACTCATCCACTTCCTAAATTTAAAGAGCATCTTCCTAGGTTTTCAGGAAATAAAACTATCACTACAAACGAACACCTGGTGGCATTTTCTAATTCTTCTCATAACATGGGGGCTAATGACAATGATACTTGTATATGATTATTTGTCAATTCCTTGGAAGGAAAGGCCACGACTGATTTCTTTGACCTTCCTCCTAAGATCTCGTCTACTTGGGAGGAGTTAATATATTGGTTCCAATCCACTTATGAAAATTCTAAAAGCCCAACTGAGAAGTTAAGGGAATACAATAACGTCACCTATAGGGATGGTGAGACCATCAAGTATTTCAACTTGCGTTTCACTAAGTTATACAATCAAATCCCCGAACTCATCTTCCCTCGGAACCAATACGCTTTCATGCATTACTACAATGCACTGTATCCCCCCTTTTGTCATAGGCTTGAGCAGAAATCCATTGATAATCTCAATTTCGCTCTGCATACATGCTCATAGTATGAAGAATAACTTGAAAGAACCGGTCTTCCCCAGGGAGAACTGGTTAGACATACATACATGTCTGCCATTTTGCAGCTAATACAAGATATGAGTAATCATATGATAGAATTCAAGTGAAAAGGAACCGTACCCCCTCTCAACCCTAAAGCTTCATCCTCTTCTGCACCCCCTTTTAGAAATCTGGTTGAAAATAATTTTCATCCTAAAGCTATCCTGCCTCGACGTTGGTGTAACTTCTGCAAGGAACACCATGAGGAAACTACATGTGAGGTAAAGAAGAGTGCCAAAAATAAGATATTTGGTAAAATAACAGAAGCTACCATCGCCATCCTAGATTTTGCAAAGCCAGAAGATGTCATGGTCATCAATACTAGGAACAAAGCCTATGCTCCCAAGGGCAAATTTGATCCTCCCCGCAATTATTCTAGCCCTAGCTCATCCTCAATCGATGCTACTCTCTAGGTTACTAAGGTTCCTGAGAGTCAAGGAATCACTCCCCCTCTCTCCTCTTCCAAATATTATATCTTGAATCAGTTGGCCAACATCAAAGCAGATGCAACCCTTCTAGACATGGTTTCCATCCCTGAACAACAAATGCATCTGAAACAATTCATGGAAGGAAAAGATTTCATTGTAGCCAATCTCTTCGAAGAAGTAATTGAAGAGGATTCTTCTGTAAATAAAGTAGGTGTACATAACTTTAGATACCCTATTAAAAAATCCTCCTTTCATATTTTTTTAAAGATTATGGATAAGATTGCCCATTGCTGCCTCATTGATGGTGGTTCAGGCCCAAGTGTGATGTCGAAGATTATTATCGAATAACTAGGATTTTCTTGTACAAATGAAAATGCCAAAAGCATGCTCTCCTATAACAATCTACAACAAACAACCATAGGTGATATTAAGGACGTGAATTTGGTTTTATGTGCTCATCCTGAGATAAGGACAACCCTCAACATTCAGGTAATTGATATGCCTATAAGTAATTACTCAATTATCTTGGGGAGAGATTGGCAAGCCTTAATAGGTGAATACCTCTCACTTGACGGGACACATTTATCCATTCTTCGGAATGGTAATAACATTATAGTCTTTAGAAAGGGAAGAATTTCACCCTACATAGAGAGTGTTCCGCAATCTAGCGTAAACTATATCGAAGAGGACCTAGGAGTGTATTCCATTTTTGCTGAAGAGGATAATATTCCTTTGGAAATAATCAATTTAGATAATGATATGTGGCATATGCACTTTGATGGTTCACATTCTAATCAAGGTAATGGGGATGGCATTATCTTGGTTTCCCTTGCAGGAAAAATTTGTAACCTGTCTTACATGTTAGAGTTTGGTTGTACAAACAATGTCACTAAGTTCAAAGCTTTATTATTAGGCATTGAAAACGCCCTTAATCTTGGTTGTGGTTACCTTTCAGTTTTTGGAGATTATGTGTTTGTTGTGAACTTGATACGTAAAATGTGCTCTCCTAGCAAAAAGCTGATGGACTGATACTCCCAAACTGTTTGGGAGCTTATCTTTCAACATCACTCATATTAAGAGGGATTTGAATTCAATGGTTGGTCGGTTAGTTGTCTTTGCAGCTTCTCCTAATCAACAACTTTTGCCTCATAGGCTTGATTTTTCTTTTCAATATCTATATCATCCATATATACCTGACAATGTAGAATCGAGGCAGGCCCTCCCTAACAATGAGAGAATTGGTGCTCTCATTCAATATGAACCTCTTAAGACAAATGAAATTATCCCCATAGAAAACAATAAGATTCCTGAGGGCTTGAATCTTCTTGAGAGTTTGTTTTCATTGAGTGATGTAGGAAATAAAGAAAAATAGAAAGAAGAGGATTTATGAAGGAAGGTGGTAAAACCACCTCCTTAAACATTGGGGCACTCAAATTTTAAAGGAATGTTAACATAAGTACTCAATGTTCTAATAGGGAAGAAATGAAGTTTACCAAGCTACTTGGTGGATTTTAAAAATTTTCTTCTTGGCCTTATAAGGATCTTTGTGGTTTTGATCCTGGTTTTTTACAGAATGTTATTCCCATCAGGGAAGACATGAAACCAGTTATGCAGAAACAAAGATCTATTAACTCTGCATTTAAAGAAACTTTTCAAAGGGGGTTGATGAATTAATTAAGGGTTGGAATTACTTTTTTAGTCCACCCTGAATGGGTTTCCGACTGGGTACCTATTTCGAAGGCCACTGATCGTATTAGAACTTGCATTAATTTTCAAAATTTTAGGAAAGATATTATGAGAAATCATTTTCCTCCCCTCAGTATGGAAATGGTTTTGCAACAGGTTGTAGATTCACATTTAAGACCCTTACTTAACAATTTTTTGGATTGCAAGAAAATCAAGGTAAAAGGGAAAAATGTTCACAAAACCAATTTTATCACTAATTACGATACCATGTCTTACAAATGCCTATTTTCTGGCTTACTCGATACAAGTACCACCTTTAAAAGACCTATTTACACGACTCTTGATGAATTGGGTAGTCTCCATATCTATATTGATGATCTAATTGTGTGCGTCAAGGAGCTAATAATTACATCAGAATTCCAATTGTTTTCCTACATTTTAAATGATCCATCGGATCTTTTAATGACTTATGGTTGAGTTTTAATTTAGCATGCATTAATTAACCATTTGGGAAACTTAGTGAAGGAATGAGAAAAGAAGAGAAATTATGACAGCCATATACACATATGCAGGTCTGAAATGAAATAATAGACAGCAAACCATAACACGCAGATTGATAACGGAGTTCGGCACAACTTTGCCTACATCTCCGAGCCTTTTTCTCTATGGGGGAGGCTTCTTTATTTCTGTTCAAAAGCTCAATAGTACATCGCTGCAATGCCAAATGTCTACAAGACTGATCTGGTCATGTTCTTCCAGATCTATAGAACCATGCAAAGAAAATGGCACGCAAAACGGATGTCCAGAGCTCCCAGAAATGGTCCGACAACGTCTCCTCCTCAAAAGCTTCTCTGCCTCAAAATGGCTTTGGCTTGGCTTCTCCTCAGCATAAATCTACTCTGAATGCCCTCTATGGCCTCAAACAAGCCTGGGTTATATAGCTGGGAAAGTTGGTTTCTCATCCCCAACCTTCCTCCCAAAAATTAGGCTCCAAAACTACCCAATAACTCCCCAAAACCATTAACAATAGGCTTAATTACAATTAAAAAAAAAAAAAAATCAGTTAAAAACCCACTTTCTAACTAATATATGGTTATAATAGGGCGCTATCCCCCTTCCCCTGGGCGCGTGCTCCTTGACATGGTCATATGAGTTCATATGGCCTAGCGGTAGCCCAAAGGGCTAAGCACTGGCCCTAACCTCCATTCGATGCTCGGTCACATGGTATACACATAAGACCATGGGTTTTAAACACAAATCCCGCGCGCTGTTGTATAAAGGGCATGGGAATATGTAATATTTATACGACCATGGGCCATGTTTTTACCCGCGCCAACCGTAATAATATCCGTGCAACATTACAATGGGTCATGTTATGCAATAAGACCTTGGGTCGGGGCTAAGCCCCGGCCCGACCCCCCCTTCTGTTTCAAACAATAACCAAACTTAAATACATTTTCGCCTGTTTACATAACAAGATCCAATGCATGGCGTAGTGGTCATGGGAACTTTGTTAAGACTTTGTCGGTGGAGGAGGTCCACGGTTCGAATCCGGTGGACTATGCAAATTTTTGAACATAACCAATTCAACCAATACCTGGGTGCCACGTGGCAGCCCATGATTGGGCCACGTGGCACCCAATCATTGACCAGAAAACTGCCACGTATCGACATCTGATTCGACTATGCCAACCAACCAGATTCTACCACATCACTTCGTCGTACGGCTCTGTCACCTGCCACGTCATCGTACGGTCGCCACGTCAAATGCTGACGTCATTCGTGCCACGTGTCACCCTTCCAGTGGTGACACGTGTCACCTCCAGATAGGTCCATCCGTACGTCGAAATGTCCAAATATGCCTGCCACATGTCACTACCCGAGGCTGCCATGTGTTGCCTGTACGGACCTGCCACGTCAGCGTCCGTACGGACTATACAAACTGCACAGTCAGCAATTTTTTGCTTGTTTGACTTTTCGGACATAATGAGATATATTCTCCATACAGAGCCCGTTTGACAAAGTAAATATACCACTAGAATCAGGAAGAAAAGACAGACGCAATGGCACAGGTTTTGTCTCATTTTGAGCACTTTCATTTTTGAGCATTTTTCAAGCCCTGTCAGGCTTCTGGATTTGATTTCGGATCACACCTCCCCACAATAAGACCTTTTGGTCCCCAAAAGGTTACTAACTAGTCAATAAGCTTGGGATAGGCCACCCGGCTTGCTCTTTGTCTCTGAACTAAAATGATTACATTAATGGAAGCAAAATACAATGAAGTTGAGACATCCACTTCTAGCAGAACCAAGTGACTGGTTTCTTTCCTTCACGATGTTCCTCTTGCTTCGTTGGTAATCCTTCCTCCTTCGTGAGTACATGCAAAATCCTTTTGTCCTTCCTTGGACGAAGCTTCGGATTAAGCTTCCAACAACTAGCCTTTTGATGTCCACTCTTGTTGCAAAACGTGCAATGAGTTTTCAGCATCCAGACCTGTTTACCCTTCTCTTTCTTCCATTGTGGACTTGAGCCTTTATGTCGTGTTTCCTTTCTGGTCGACATAGGTTTCCTGTACAAAGTTTGTCTCTTCCAACACTTGGAAACACAATGCTTAGGTGATTGACAATAAGTACATGGATAAAGATTCCACAAGTTCCGGGTTACTTGATTATGCTTGTTATAATCAAAAGGAGAATTAATAAAAACATGCCCATTATACCTTCCATGTTGATCTTCACTTTTCTTTGGAGATGACTTGCATTCACTACCACAACCCTGAAGTGATGCGCCTTTTCCTTTTGTGAAGTGTTCTTGCAATGTCTTAAGTTGGCCATTTGAAGCATTACTTGCTTCCGAAGTTTTGGAACCTATCTTGGAAGACTCTCCAAGGTCCCCTTTGCCATATCCCAATCCTAAGTATCAAGGCCTTTCCTCAACCTCAATAGGATTTACAATGCCTTGACCTCTACATCCAAGGCCCTTTCCTTATTCATAACCCATCTTGGTTAGTATTCTCAAACCTACACCTTTTGTATGTTTTTCAAATGCACCAAAACCAACTTGATGAGAATGAGGAAAATTTGATGAGGAACCTTCACTGCATACCTCAGAAATGTTTTTTGAAACAGATGTAGAAGGCACTTCCTTCAATCCTTCTTTTCCTTTGTTGTTATTTAAATCTTTCACTTGAACCATGCTCTTTCGTTCCAAGTAGTCTTCATACAACACCTTCACCATCTCGGCCATGGAAAACACCGAATCTTTGAACTCCTTCTCATTTTGAGAAAGTCCTCCTGTAGATGCCATTTTCTTCCTTGAGAAGAGCTCTTCCCTGGCTAACATGCAAAACTCAAATCCAAATGTCAACTAGCTCTGATACCTCTTGATCCGCCGGATCTTTTAATGACTTATGGTTGAGTTTTAATTTAGCATGCATTAATTAACCATTTGGGAAACTTAGTGAAGGAATGAGGAAAGAAGAGAAATTATGATAGCCATATACACATATGCAGATCTGAAATGAAATAATAGAAAGCAAACCATAACACGCAGAATGATAATGGAGTTCGGCACAACTTTGCCTACGTCTTCGAGCCTTTTTCTCTATGGGGGAGGCTTCTTTATTTCTGTTCAAAAGATCAAAAGTACATCGTTGTAATGCCAAATGGCTACAAGACTGATCTGGTCATGTTCTTCCAGATCTCTAGAACCATGCAAAGAAAATGGCATGCAAAACAGACGTCCGGAGCTCCCAGAAATGGTCCGACAGTGTCTCCTCCTCAAAAGCTTCTCTACCTCAAAATGGCTTTGGCTTGGCTTCTCCTCAGCATAAATCTACTCTAAATGACCTCTATGGCCTCAAACAGGCCTGGGTTATATAGCTGGAAAAGTTGGTTGCTCATCCCCAACTTCCTCCCAAAAATTAGGCTCCAAAACTACTCAATAACTCCCCAAAACCATTAACAATAGGCTTAATTACAATTAAAAAAAAAAAAAAATCAATTAAAAACCCACTTTCTAACTAATATATGGTTATAATAGGGCACTAGCCCCCTTCCCCTGGGCGTGTGCTCCTTGACATGGTCATATGAGTTCATATGGCCTAGCGCTAGCCCAAAGGGCTAAGTGCTGGCCCTAACCTCCATTCGACGCTCGGTCACATGGTATACACATAAGACCACAGGTTTTAAACACAAATCCCGCGCACTGTTGTATAAAGGGCATGGGCATATGTAATATTTATACGACCACGAGCCATGGTTTTAACCGTGCATACCGTAATAATAACCGCGCAACATTACAATGGGTCATGTTATGCAATAAGACCTCGGGGCGGGGCTAAGCCCCGGCCCGACCCCCCCCCCTTCCGTTTCAAACAATAACCAAACTTAAATACATTTTTGCCCGTTTACATAACAAGATTCAATGCATGGCGTAGTGGTCGTGGGAAATTTTTTAAGACTTTGTCGGTGGAGGAGGTCCATGGTTCGAATCCGGTGGACTATGCAAATTTTTGAACATAACCAATTCAACCAATACCTGGGTGCCACGTGGCACCCAGTCATTGACCAGAAAACTACCACGTGTCGACATCTGATTCGACTATGCCAACCAACCAGATTCTTCCACATGACTTCACCGTACAGCTCTGTCACCTGCCACATCATCCCTGCCATGTCATCGTACGGTTACCACGTCAAATGCTGATGTCATTCATGCCATGTGTCACCCTCCCAGTGGTGACACGTGTAACCTCCGGATAGGTCCATCCATACGTCGAAATGTCCAAATCTACCTGCCACATGTCACTACCCGATTCTGCCACGTGTCACCTGTACGAACCTTCCACATCAGCGTCCGTACGGACTGCACAGTCAGCAATTTTTTGCTTGTTTGACCTTTCAGACAGAATGTGATATCTTCTCCATACGGAGCCTGTTTGACAAAGTAAATATACCACCGGAATCAGGAAGACGAGACAGATGCAATGGCACAAGTTTTGTCACATTCCGAGCACTTTCATTTTTGAGCATTTTTCAAGCCCTGTCAGGCTTCTGGATCTGATTTCGGATCATTAAAGCACTTACAAAAGAAATTGATTTCCTACAGTGCTAATATCCCTCATATTGCAAGGGACCAACATGAAAAGTTCTAATGTTGTCTGGATTTTGTGTATTCAGGAAAATCAAAAGGTGACAGGAACAATCAAGGAAATATTGCATCCCTGGGTGGGAAATATGGCTTTTGAGTTTTATTTTATCCATTGTTGATGACAGTTGATTTTAGAATTTTTTGGACAACACGTTTTATTTTGGGATATATGAGTAATATCTTTTTTGAAAATAATTTCAAATATCATGAGTTAAATTGTCAAATGTTGATATGATGATGGGAGTCACAAGGAGGAGTGTTTTTCTTAACTAACTAGTTATGTTATGATTGTTAAGATCTAAAGGGAGTCACAAGGGTTTCCACCTACTAGTTATTATTTATTATAACCCTTACTATGATTATTACTTTTCCCCCTAACTAAAAGTTGGTTAAGTCGTTTAATTAACTTAATTAATGAGTTGGTTCAACTACTTCAACCAACTCTAATTTGTTTAAAGGAAAAAGGAAAGGGAGGAAGAAGAGGAGGATAGAAGGAGAAGTATACTAAGGTTTTCTCTTTGAGTTTATGTTGTGATAGTTCAGTTTTCATTCATTCCTTAATTTGTCACAAGCCTAATTCTTTTTATGATAGCAGGGTCTTATTGTAGACAACAAGATTCAGGGCTGAATTAAATCATCTAGACACTTGTTTTTTAGAGGTGTTGATCTATCTTTGATAGTCTATGTAGACTTGTCTATTTGTGAATTAGTTTTCATGACTGACTATGGCTATTGCGCAGTTTCGTGTGGGCAACAATCTATGGCGAGTTGATCCAGATTTTAGAGTTCATTTTTTTATTTTTTGTCTGTGGTCCTTTTGTATGTTCCATCGGGGATGTCTAAGTTTGACTTTGGTCCTAAATTTCTGCATGAATTTTTTTAAAGGAATGACTCTTTGGTGAATTGGAATGAAATAAAAGATTTATTTATGTCTCATCTATCTTGATTATCATCTTGGTGCCTTTACTTATGTCTTTACATTTATTTCAGCAATTGTTATATTTAGAAAATTGTATAAAAAGTAAATTTTCAGCAAACTTTTTATTGATAAAAGACTAGCCTAAGAATTGGTAATCAATACTTGTGAATCAGGATGTTATTTTTGTTGGCTATAAACATAGGGTGAGATTCCCGTCTATTTTTCTTTAGCCAAGAAAAATCTGAAAATGCTTGAGTAAGATCATCTCATATCTTTTCCTCAACACCTACTTGGCCTACAAGATTTCACTTCCAGGTGAAGCTTCTATCACATAGGGCTCGAACTTCTACGCCCTACACAATACTTTGCCTCAACTCTGTGTAAAAAAATCCTTACTGAAACAATATCTTGGGTGAAATAATAAGCCTTCTCCGAGTCTAACCAAACTATTCTTAAGTTCTCTTTAACCAAATTGTAATTTTCTCAATAAACATGAACCAAGACCCAAACTCAACTCTCTCTGATCCCCAAATTAAGAAGATCATGAAGTGTTTTTCTGAAACTAAGTGTTTTTCCTATTCAATTTTAGAGAGGAGGAGCACCAAGGTAGGGAAAATGCAACTTTTATTGTATCAAAATTCCCTATCTTGGAGTCAATGAAATTTCTCCTCTTTACCAACCTCAATTGGTTATTATTTTAGGTGATTTTTTTGGGTGAATATGCATGGTATGACAATCAAATCCTAATTCTATTCAGTGTCTTCATAATGACAAACAAAAATATGTAAATGTAGAACCATTATTGTGCTGAGGAGACTAACAATGAACAACAAAATGAATGAGGTGATTCATTTTTGGGTGATGGTGCATGGTATGACAACCAAATCTTAACTCCATTGAAGTGCCTTCATAATGATCAACAAAAACATGTAGATGTAGAAACATTATTGTGCTAAGGAGAACAATAATGAACAACTTGGGCTAATTTTATGCCTGGTTATTATTATTATCATTACAAATAAAGAAATTAATTAACATACATTAAAGAAAAATAAGCTCAATAAAATAATTATTTGAAAGACACTCATGTCCAAAAAATCTCAAGATCAATCTCAAAATTGATAATCTTTATTTTGTGTCTTACTCAATATCCTTATTGAATCAGACAATATTTTATTTATTAAATAAATAACTAAATCTAAAAATACATAAAGATAATCTATACATGTAAATATTGAGATTCCAGAAAGAAAATATATACATGTAAATACAAAAATTAAAATTGTAACTGCATTAAAGTATTTGTCTCCTTTAATCATTCTGGCTAGAAACAACATAGATACGACGTAAAAGATCAGAGCATTAGTCAAAGTCTATACATCCATAATTGAGAAGTTTTGCATAGGGCATTGTCTAGAGACTTCTAAATGAAAAACACTCCATAGTTTATAGTAATAGATAAGTTCTTATGTTGGTTGAGGTTTGGTTTTCTTTAATGTAAAAGTTTTAATATATCATGGTTTAATAATTGGTATGGTTATGGAAAATAATTGCACCTTATGGAAAGTTTCTCAGGATGTAAATGTAGGCCCTACTATTATCTATCTGAATAAAACACAAACTAATTAATATATCTCAAATAGAATATGAACTTGAGATCTAACAACTATTCAAAAACGAAAAATAATATGAACTTCAGAGCTGACAAAAAGTAATTCATGTGACATATCCTTGCTACTTAGTGGATTCCTTAGCTAGTTCATTGGGAATTACTTCGAATTCTACAGCAAGATCGACAATGTGATTGATCTCATCCCAAGCCTCAATCCAAGTGACCATGGAATTTGCCATCTTTTGGAAATATGGATCTATTATCCCAATTTTCTCCCTTACCTGCTTTGACAACTCAATGTAGAATTGTTGGACAGAGGTACATTCCTTTGGAAGTGTAGCAGATTGGAAAAATGGAATGATGTCCTCTTGCCAAAACATCCCCTTGTACTCTTTCTTCAAGTTAAAAAAAGGGTTATTTGCCTTGTTATGCCAAATGCATGGTAGCCCTATCTTCACTCCCAATCCCAAGTGGTTACAGATCACCTTGACACATCATCCTTCCCACATATCGTCATAGCAACCAATTGGTTGGCCTTCACCCATCAAGCCAAAATACATTGCATGGTCAATCAAGTCCTGATTGAAGGCCAGATTCATCCCACACATGGGCAAAAGTGTACCTTTTTGAATTGTCAAAACTACATCAACATACCTTGTGTTGTGTTCCAAAGTCTTAAAAAGTTGAGTGGGAGCATCATATTCAGGAATATTCATCCAGAGGCCATGAGAAACTACAGTGGGTGTTCCATGGTGAAGGCTGAAGGGGTACCCACAAACAAAATCTAGGCCCTCTCTCTATGGATCATACAATGTATTGAAAAACAATGGAGTTGAGTGGGGAATCAAATTCATAATGTGCTGGCGGAGAGAATTGATGTCATTTCCAGAGGGATCCTTGGAAACAAATAAATCATCATCAATTCTGAAGATATATTTCTTCTTGGAGACCATGTAGCTGAAGCAACGAAAAACACTGTCCTTGAAGGAGATACAAGAGGCCTTGGGACTGAGGATCCTATTGATATAGTTTATGTTATAGAGTTTGTAATCGAAGTCCTCGGGCACTTTGATGGTCTTCGATGGATCTCCATCCTGCAAAATGATGAGGTGATAGGGCTCAAAGAATGGTCGCCAGATTTCAAGAAAATCCAAGTTCTGGATAGTGGGTATCACTATGTCCAGCTCGTTCTTCAGGATTGGGGTAGCAGCAGTAGAACCTGCCATTTTTTCTTCTTGGATGGATGGATGGAGATCGATCTGGATCAAATTAGCTAAGTGCCAAGAAAGGAAAATTGAATGAAAATGATAGCAAACACCACCTATTATTCCACTGGGAGAAAGGATATGGTTTGGTTAAGATTTTGTATGTGCACCCATTTGTGTGTGTGTGTGTGTGGAGGAGCATTCCCTAGCAAGTGATTATTCAACTAGATCTTGCCCAATTAGTGCAAAGGCTCCTTGGAATTGGGCTTTGCCAACGTTCTTCTTTGATGGGATGGGTACCACTTTTCATACAACGTGCCACATCTTGTGCCACATTAAATCGCACCCCTTAGGGGGATTTTACCAACTTTGAAAGTGAGTGGTTATCCCAGTTCTTGTGCACATTAAATGGAGGATTAAATCACACCTTGGAGGGTTTTACCAACTTTTCACGTGAGAGGTTATTGGAGGGCATCTTGCTTGTAAATTTTTAATGGAGCAGTTTATTTATGTAGTATTTTATATTTTGTTTTTTCTAATTGGAATTAATTTTTGGTTAATCTAGAATTTTTATTGATTTTATTTTAGCATATGGGTTTATTGAAAATAGTGTAGTTTAAATGTTTAATTTTTTGGAGTTTTTAATCATCATTTTTTCCTGAAATCAAGTTAAAAATTGTTGGAACTTTAGATTTGGGTGATTGAGTCTCTATAATTCTAGTGGCGGTGAATCCAGATACACATTCAAAATTGAAATTTAAACAACAAAAAATGGTGATTTCACCATGATATGTTTTCAAAAATTCCAATGTTTACACAAAGCCATTGAAAATAGGGGAAAACTAGGAGAAGGTTTTAAGGTTTTAAAATACATAGAATATCGATCATGTGAAAAAATCTGGACATTTGGGTTCATTGATAATGGTGCAAAGAATTTGAGGTAAGGTTCTAAAGAACACAAAATTTCTATCATGTGAAAAAGTGTAGATTCAACCCAATTTTTCTTAAAAAGCATGTTTGGTTGTTACAAATTCAACCTATTCCATTTTTAATGTAATTTCTACATAAATTTGAAATGTGTTTTTTCTAAGGAGATGCCTCTGGATGAGTTTGAAATGTGTTTTTTTAAGTAGGCCCATCTACAATATGAGGATTAGATTGGTGTATAATAGATGTATCTACAATGAATAAATTGAAAAAAAAATGAACCCTGTAAAGTGAATATTTTTAAAAACTTTGTCCAAACAATAAAAAAAAAGGGTCACTATAAAGATTTAAATATTTTAGCTTTGAGTTAAGCATAACTTTAACCAAATAATAATAATAAAAGGCCACTACATGGATGATTTTAACCTTATTGTTAATCATTATTAATTCATGTTTCAAGTTTGTGTGCTTCAATTTTTTTTTTGTCCCTCTGTATACTTATTATCCTTGTCATATAGTATTGGATTTGTCATTTGAGTGTGTTTGATTTGCCTCTCACTAAAAATTTGTATAAAAGAATTTGTTTTTCTAAAATCTAGTTGTCTAATATATTTGAGGTCTTATGGAAAGCTTCACATCATTCAATGTTTAGTATTAATGGACTTAATAATCCTCATTTTTAATCCAACATGTCTATGTTGCATCTAATTATAGTAATGACCACACTTAATGATCCTCGTAGTTTGATCCAAGATTTAGTCTGATTCTTAATGACACTTAACTGTGTACATCGTATGAAAAGGCATTAAAGCATTGTGTGAGTTATGTTTAGTGCTCAAACACATTTAAAGAAGCAAAGTATCGATAACTTAGTCTACATTTAATCATTGGATGTACGAGAATGGATGGGTTGATCCTATTAAACAAGAGAGCTAACTATACCAACAACAACACTTAATGATCCTAGTAGTTTGATCCAACAGGTCTGTGTTGTAGGTCTACTCATTCAAGGTAGCACCCTTATAGTTTGATCCATCATTTGCCGCATTTGCCGTCGTTCTATATTTTATTTTCTTCAACTCTCTCAAGGTTGGTTACTGCGTCTTTCATTTTCATCCGCTCTCTCGCGTTTTGGCATGTTGAAGCAAGTCACTATCAGAGTAGTTTTGGATTTCTTGTAAAGAGGTCTTTTCTAACTTTCCTCTATGTGTTCATTAAGGGTTTGGGTGTCTGGTGGACTGAAATCTAGTCATGAGATCTCCCACTACGTGGTTTTTATATATAGATGAGATATTCAAAGATACACAAAAAAGGTATTTAGAAAAGCGAGGATGTGGTAAGCAATCCATCACATAGCAATGCACATGGAAGAAAATCATTTTTTTTTCTTTAGCCATGAATTTATGCTTTCAAGATATTTTACCAGTTTTGTGAAATGAGGCCTAGAAAGCCTTAGTTTCATACCCTTTCTCTGATTGTAGAGTTATAAGATCGTATTTATCTCTATTATTATTTTTCTTTGTTTCATGCATTGAAAACATAAAATCTAAATCAGGGCATCAAGCTC